>JAYMSP010000877.1:0-39662 GCA_036897095.1 Plantago elongata | reverse complement strand
GGAGTGGTCCAAGATAGTCTGAAAGTAATTAGCGCAACTGGACCTGGCCCAATTAGTAAAGGACCGCATTCAAGACTAGAGAGTACGGATTGAGACATCGGTTTTAATTCAGAATTTAGACTGAAGCTAATTTTACCCATTTATAATAAAAAAGATCTATTAAAACTAATTAAATAACAGAAAGCTCATGATATACTATATATTCCCTTCATTGTATATAAAAAAATTCGTATTCTTTCATCTTTTCGCGTACTCAAGCACAAATAATGAATAAGGTGGAATAAATAGTGTATAAAGTAGGTGAACGATTTTACATTAAGGGATATGAAGATAAAATTAGGAGTTGTGACAGATTAAATTAAAATATAAAAATATGAAATTAAGACGGAGGGAGTAGAATGGTAGTAAATTTTAATTATAAAATTTTATTGAATTAATGAAGAGTAATTTGAAAATTCGAAAACAGTTTATCAAAAATTCAAATTTGAAAGTTTTAGAGGGAGAGGAGCTAGGAAATGCAGTGTATATACTGCGTATAAATAGAGCAAAGATGTAGTGACATTATTTTCTTCCATAATGTTTCCAACTAGATATGCATCAATGAGCATCACTAACCGTAAACAAGTTGTGAGAAAGAGTTTAGGCACTACATGTGACCATGGAAAGCTCAGTTTGAAAATGAAGTTTGCATGTAAGGACTCAGAGTCAACATTAACTTCTATCCAAAACATTTACATCATGAATATATATGATGACAGATTAAAACTGTCGGGCGGCATGAAATAGAATTTGAGTAGCTTTGTCCCAACTGAAATTAATTTTTTTATATATAAAAAATTCAATTTAAATAGGAAGATAACCGTTCAAACGGTATAACAAACAATTCATACATTTCTCAAGTACTATCATTAGTAGTATACAAAGAGTATTTGAAGACACTCAGGTTGTTTACTGTCAATTTTAATCGACTCATATTTTCTTATTTCAACACCCATAAAATATCATAATATTCGAGAAATTAAATTTGAGTTATCGACGAAAACAATTAAATGGACCCTTTGTAATTATAATCCAAAAATACTCAAGTTAGGTAATTAAAAATCTCCACAGAGTAGTTGATTCTTTGAATCGATACAGTTATAAATACTTGAGTCATTCATGTATCGTTGATTTGATACGTTCAATTTGAATCGGTAATCTCACAAACTTAATCCCGAATCACCAAAATACTCATATGATGTGAGAATAGTTTACTATAAAATTACACTAATTTTTAACTGATGTAGAATGAGGCACATCATAAACCCCTACAAATGGTATGTATGGTTGGTCCAGGGACATAGCTATCCAATCTAACATCAAACAAGGAAGTTGAATGTATAATCCAATATATTGTATTTCATGTCGATGAAATATAAGTATATTGCAAGTCTATCTAGCTATTCTCAAACTCAAGTATTCGCATTTAAGAGATTATACTTTAATACATGACTACTCTATATTAGACATTCGATCTTAAATCTTATCGAAGATACATCAACTTCCCATATACCCAAACTTCGTACCCACCATCTTCACTCTACATTATACAACACCGTCTAGCTAAGTCCAACACGGATTTTTAACTTGGGCAATCCAATCTAAATATCTTCATCTCATGCACCTCTAGCCAAGGAGAACATGAAGAATAATATGTTTTGATGAATTTTCCTTTTCCAGTTCCACCTTTGGTGGTACTATCCTCCGTGCAATAATGTCTAGGCCTAATAGCATTAAAAACTTGTCAGGTCTATTAAAAAAAATCCAGCGAATAATTAAGACTTTTAATGCAACTACTCTCCTAACTTAGGAGCACTAGAAGAAATGGGTGCATAATATCCCATCTCTATTAAATACTGCCTAAGCTGCTTAATCATGTAGTGTATTAACCATTTCTGTCTATAGTAGTAGCAATTTAAGGAAAAGCTAAGTAGGACAGCTCCCCCTAGTTAAAAGTTGAGATAACTAACTCGCATTACAATTCCAGCAAAAACTTGAATTTTTTTGGCTTTTACCGGGCTTAGTTATCAACGATATATACGAATAATGTGAAATTATTTACCATAGTTATGTGCACAACAAGTTGCTATTGAGCCCTTCAAAAATCTACCTTCTCTTCAATTGTTAATAGTTTTGTGCTCCTCAGTGGACTGGTCCTGGTTCAATTTTCAGAGCAAAACTAGTCAGATGAGTACACATGCAGTAGTAAGAAAAAACAGCCTTCATTTTTCATAGTCATTTTCCACATTTCAGCTGTATGGAAAAGCTTACAGCATAGCAAAGAGACAACAAGGTCTGTCTGGTTTCATGTTTCCTCTCCCCAATGCTTTATTTCTTTCTGACCAATCCTTAAGTTATGTGATTTACAATAAACCTTGGACTTACTTCTACATGTATTATCAAGAATTCAGATTTAGAATCACATTAATCCTCACAACACAAAAAACAAAAAGCAGTACCCTAAGCCCAAGACAAAGAGTCATTAAACTAAGGAGACTTGGAATATGACACCAATTACACTCTGCAGGACCTTTTAAAGCATTTCTTTCCAGCATATTTTTTATGTTCAAACCTCACAGATCCAACCCATACATTAGATTCTCCATCTGTCCATGAGAGAGAAATAGAGAGAGAGTAGATGGTCTATCTGTAATTTGAAGGAAAGGAGATTCATCTCTTTTCTCTTTTCAGCCTCCAAGTGAAAAAACATTTCAAAGTGAATTAATTTTTCAGGTAATCTGTTTATGACCTCTAAAGGGTGCTTAATGATGGGGTAATATCATCAATAAAAGAGCTTTCCTGTACACAATATAATAGTTTCTTTTACCTTGTGATTATGCTGTAGCTCTTTGTTTTCTTGCAATAACTGGTATGATCTCATTCTGAACAGGGCCCACTGTGGAAGAAGATGATAGATCGATTCACATGCTAGGATCTTGTTCAAATTTACTGTTGCATTCATATTACTGAAAATTCATCACTTCCAGCCAGACATTGAATGTACCTGCCGGTGCAAAGTTAAGCAAGAATCCACCATCAAAGTCTTCAGTTCCTTCATCCCAGTCAAGATTTGCTCGTTGTCAATGTTTCTGCTACTGAAAGATCAAAATGGCTTTGTGTATGTGACATTTCCCAACTACTGGTAACTGCCTAACTGGTAAGACAGAAAAACCCACCTTTTTTTCCCTTTCATTTGCTCCAAAAAAACTTCATTTTCAGAGCTTTTGCATACCAAGAAACATGAAACAAGGAGCAGAAATTCTTTCTCCGGAGCTTAAGATCAAGATCAATTCTAGCTCCGGTAAGGAAACAAGTGTTAATACCGACATTGTGTTTTCAAAGAACTCCTTAACAAATTCAGTATCCTCATCTGCATACAACTCCCCATTAGTCTCTCCTCCATCCTCAGCATTTGTTTCAGCATTGCAATCACCTTACATCTCTCCAAGAGCTAACTTAGCAGATGATCCGAATCCTACACAAGAAAGCTCATGTCCAAGTCCAACTCCTCCTACTACAATGACACATCCTTCACCGCCAGTTTCCTACTGCGGGTCCCAGTCCGACGACATCCCTAGCACTTCATACACCCCACCTCCAGAACGGCAAGACTACTCCAATGACCCTTCAAACACCAAGCAGCTTAAGATTGTGACGTGTGTCCCGGTTTCAGGCACGGAAACTGCTCCGAGGATTTCGTTCTCCTTTCCAGTTCCACGTATTTCGTTTGCGAAAAGCTCGGCTTCACCGGCTTCCAATGCGAAGCTCAGGAGCTGTGATGTGTACATAGGCTTCCATGGACAGAACCCGAATTTGATACGGTTCTGTAAGTGGCTCAAGTCGGAGCTTGAGGTTCAAGGTATTGCTTGCTTTGTGGCTGACAGGGCAAAGTACGCGGATAACCAGAGCCATGAGATTGCTGATAGAGTTATTTGCTCAGTGACATTTGGCATTGTGGTGGTTACCAGCTGTAGCCTTCTTAACCATTTGAGCTTGGAGGAGATTAGATTCTTTGCTCAGAAGAAGAATTTGATTCCTTTGTTCTTTGATACTGATGCCAATGAGGTTGCTAATCTGTTTAACTCACATTCTGATAACAAGGAATGTAAAGAAGCTCTGGATGGGCTAATGAGGTATCATGAATTCAAGCTGGAAGTGAATGAGGGTAATTGGAGAACCTGTGTGGCAAAAGCTGCTGGGATACTAAGGGCAAAACTCGGGCGGAAGAGTGTGAATGAATTTGAAGATGCACATGAGGAAATACCATTTTCAAGAAACAAGTATTTTGTAGGGAGGGAAAGAGAGATATTAGAAATTGAGACAGTTTTTTTCGGTTGTGGGGATTGTTTGGTGCATGAAAGTGTGATGCCATCGACTAAGGATGGAACACCGGGACAATCTGAAGGGTTAGCAGACGAGGAATGTGAGGTTGACACGACGAAAGGTGGGAAGTTTATTAGTTTGGAGGTTGGGAGATGCAAGGAACCGAATTTGGAGGCGTGGGTAGAGCCAGGAATTGGGAGAAATTCCCTGAAGCGCCCCAAGTACAAGAAATCAAAGAGTGGAAATTACAAGAGCTTTGGCAGTAGCATTGTCTGTATAAATGGTTCATCTGGAGTTGGAAAAACAGAGCTGGCTCTGGAGTTTGCTTACCGGTACTCCCAGAGGTACAAGATGGTCTTATGGGTCGGTGGTGAAGCTCGGTATTTCAGGCAAAACATACTGAACATGTCAATGAACATGGGATTGGATGTCAGTGCAGATGAAGAGGGGGAGAGAGGGAGGATACGGAGCTTTGAGGAACAAGAATCAGAGGCATTCAAAAGAGTTAAAAGGGAGCTGTTTCGTGACATGCCATATTTACTGATCATTGACAATTTGGAAACCGAGAGGGAATGGTGGGAAGGAAAGGACTTGCATGATTTGTTCCCGAGGAATACGGGAGGAACTCATGTAATAATCACGACAAGGCTATCTAGAGTAATGCATTTAGATCCAATGCAGCTTCAGACACTACCATTGTCTGATGCAATGACATTGGTCAGAGGCAGGCGAAAGAAGGAATATCCAGCTTCAGAGATGGAAGTTCTTGGTAAATTTGATGAAAAACTAGGAAGGTCAAGTTTTGGGTTATGGATCATTGGCTCACTGCTATCTGAGCTTGCAATTTCACCGTCTGCTTTATTTGAAGCTGTGAACCACACCCAGTATGATGAAACTGCTGGCTCCTCCACTTTGAGCAGCGTAGATCAACAATTTTGCAGGACAAGCCCTTTCCTGATGAAAGTTTTGACCTTTTGCTTTGCTGTATTGCATCAAATGAAAGGTAGTAAGAATCTACCGGCTTTGAGGATGCTTCAGGTTGGAGCATGGTTTGCCCCTGCACCAATTCCAGTGAACTTGCTCGCAGCATCAGCAAATAAGATGCCCTCCAAGACAAGCAAACTGAGAAGGTGGACCAAATGCCTCAAAATTGCTTTCTGTTGCTGCTCAGGTTGTTTAAGGAACCAGACATGGAAGAGTGAAGAAGATTCAGCTCTTCTCCTAGTTAGACTCGGTTTGGCTCGGAAAGCCAACAGGCAACCTGGATGCTGGATTCAGTTTCACCCTATAACTCAAATATTCGCAAGACGGAAAGATGGTCTGGTTGCAGCCAAAGCAACAGTACAAGGGGTAAGGAAGATTGGGAATCCGGATGTGAACTCAGATCACCTCTGGGCTTCAGCGTTCCTCGTATTTGGATTCAAATCGGAACCCCCACTAGTCCAGCTGAAAGCAATCGACATGGTTTTATTCATCAAACGTACAGCACTACCTTTAGCCATACAAGCATACACAACCTTTTCAAGGTGCAACTCAGCTCTGGAGCTTCTCAAAGTGTGCACAAATGTACTGGAAGAAGTGGAGAAGTCGTTCGTTTCTCAGATTCAGGACTGGTGCCACGGGTCTCTCTGCTGGAAAAAAGCTCTGCAGTCGAACCAGAGGGTCGATGAGTACGTATGGCAAGAGGTAACATTGCTGAAAGCTACACTACTGGAGACGAGAGCCAAATTGCTTCTGCGTGGTGGCAATTTCGACAGTGGTGAAGAGCTGTGCAGGACTTGCATCAGCATTAGGACAGTGATGCTAGGGCATAATCATGGTCATACATTAGCTGCTCAAGAAACATTGGCCAAGTTAGTTAGGATGAGGAGCAAGGTATGATCATATATTCATATGGTTTGTAGGTGTATCTTCGAATAGGCAGTCAAGTTAATAAAATGGTAGTTCAGTTTGATTAATTACAGAATGTAATATCCATGTTGCTGCTACTTGTTAGCTTAGCTATCAACAAGTAGAACTCAATCAGATATTTAAGCAACGTCATCATCAGAAGTACAAATTGGTATCGACCAATGCATCTACTACTCACAGCTTATGTAGAATCAATCGACTTGTAATTTTATACGGGTCCCACATAGAAGAAACCGAACATCAGATAGTACTGCAATTTACATGCAATAAATAAGTAATGAAATTAAATTAAATTGGAACTATGAACAATAGGGCTTCACAAGAAAAGGAAACGAACAATCAATCAAAACATGAAGCCAAATCAACAATCGAAAGACAACAAGCTCCAATCAGGTACAGTACTGCAGTCAATTATAATCGCATTACAGACGAAACATTTTTTCATTTTGATCGTCCCATTACAGACGAAACATTTTTTCATTTTGTGCGATAACCCCACAATACAACTCATTTTCCACAGCACGTATTTTCTCAAACTTATTCTTAACTACATACTACATATTTCGTTTCTAACGGGACGGAGAAAGTACAAGAGAGAGGAACATATATTGTTACAAGTATACGGTTACTAGGACCAGAGTGGCCGAGTAGCTACCATTGACCATTGTAAGGTAAGAGTACGACCACTATATAAGCGTCGTTCTGATCAGAAGGGAATTTTGAGTCAGCTTCAGCCGGATAATAACATCATTGTCGGAGATGGGGATTCTAGTGTGAGTTGAGATGAGGACATTTTCTCCAGGTCTAATTTGTAAATGAAATGTCACTGATAATTTTATTGGTCAGTAAATAGGGAATGAGTAGTAGAATCGGAGATTATTCAATACGTCTACCCGATCAGTGAATGTATGAAAAACCAGACCGGTCATCAACCAGACTACTTAAAAATAATAGTTCAATCAGTTCAATTGGTCAAACCACTAATTGACAAGGCACACAAGCATATGATTCCTCTCACTTTTATATATATTTAATAAAATAATTTAGAAAATTCTATATTTTCATTCCTTTTTCGACAATTTTATATACACACAACCACTTTATTTTATTATTCATTTATTTTGTGTAAAGAGTTTTAAATATATAGATTTAATTGTGAGAGTGATCAAATTTTTAGTCTTTAAATTTTTATTCACAATACTAATGAAGAAAAAAATTATTTTAATTTGTATGCAAAAAAGTATAACATATTATCTTATACTCCATCCGTCCCGGCAAACTTCATACATTTACCACTTTTAGCCGTTCCACCAAACTTCATACATTACTAAAAAAAGAAGTTAACCCACCACTAATAAATAATAAACAATCTCAACTTTACACAAAAATTACAAATTTTACCACTAAAAATACATTTTTCCCCACCAAATTCATATTTTATCATTACTTTAACTTTTTGCATAAAACTACGCGTCAACCCAGCATGAAGTTTGATGAGACGGAGGGAGTAATTAGGAGGGTATTAGAGTTTATAAATAATACAATGCGACATTTTGAAGAATTATATAAATAGTATATTAACAAGAAAATGTATATAACTAGATCAACAATAAATAGTTTATTGATTACATAGGTTTATAAATTCTTTTAATAAAGGATGTGCAACATTAATATCAACGATGTAAAATAAATTAATTTTAAAAGTTGATAGCTTTGAATGAGTTGTTATAAGAGATTTTCTAATTAATTACTTTGTATCATAATTAAGTTGTATCCAAGTGGTAGAGGTGCTAGTTTTTCACACAATAAATCCAGATTCAATTCTCAACTTCAACATTTTAATTAAAGTATTATAAAATCGGTTAATTTCCATCCAACCGGGTCGTCGGTTTAGTAAAAACCTCCTGATTTTACCGGTTTTATCCGGTTCACAAGGCAAGCGGTTCAAACTGTCTAACTGGACCGTTTCCTTTGAATTTTCCGGCCCGAATGGTTGGACCGGCCGGTCCAAGTCTGTTTTTAATACACTGAACTGATCAAAATCCAACTAATTGATTATTTACTGGCTTTAATATGCCAACACATTTTGACCATTCGTGCAATTACTTCGAAATTTTCTGATATATCATCTATTATTAAAAAAAATTAAAGCAGAGGCACTTAGTTTTAGAATTAATTCGACCATTTTCAAGAATATACTCATCATGAAAAAACATACATTTAGATTTCTAATAATGAATGAGTATGAATAATGAGTATGAATAGTGTTCGAAATCTTCTTAAACTATTTAAAACTTTAAAATGTTAAAATTAATTGTAAACAAACAATTATTTTAACTATCTAGTTTTAGAAACCTAACTAGTTTTGAAAACTAATAATAACACCCAAGATATTTTAATAACAATGTTTTCAATAAAAAAACAGAATTTAAATTTAATATATTTATGGCGTTGAAATTTAGTTGACCCTGTCTTAATCCAGACTGCATATGGTACATTGAAAATTTAGTATTTAGCTCCTACATGATGGATCCAGGAAGGAGTGTAATGAGATGGTGCCCCCAAAAAAATTGATGAAAATAATAATAAGATGGTTCATCTCTTTAACCGTAAAATAACCTCGTATATTTTGAATTTTGGGTCCCCAACTCCAACCCCCACGTGTACATCCAGTGTCTTACTTCACAACACTTCAAGATTTTTTGCAAAACTATTCCTCCGCCCTCATAGTACTCCCATGAATTCTCATACTGAACTTTCATATAGAATTACTCGAAAAATATGTTGTTCGAAATTTTAAAAACATTTTACTGGATAAGTAAATTTAATGCAATTTTTACAAAATTCTATCGTATCATTCATGAGTAACTCATGCACAAACTCATTAAAAAAGGGCCTTTTTACTGGTGTAAGAAAGATAATGTGTTGTATTATAAAAATTTCATCGTAGTAAACGACTAACAATAATTCTATAACTAAATAAGGTAGAATTCTATAAATAATGAACTTACTTAATACCACACAATAAGGAGGGGGTAAAGTACAGGTTACACGTGTGCTACTAGAGACACAATGATCATCAAAGCTAAAAAAATATTACCCAAAAATCTGGGTGTTGCACTTGCACTACTTTAAGAAAAAGCACATCACCAGCTGCAGTATCACATAATTTCATGTATCCAGATATCAAACAATAATTTCTTGCATCCAGATATCAAACAAGGATGCACGATGGCCACTGCCTACTGCAAAGTTAGTCAGAAGCCTCATTCTAAACGCAAATGGGCAGTTGAGCTTTAACAAGTAAGAACTTTGATGACAGGTGCAAATATGGCACTGGGGCAAGGACAGACAAGGTATTACCTTCCATGTCGTGAGAGCTCAGTTGCAGTCATCTTAAAGAACAGATGCAATGCGCTTAAGCTCCGACAAGCTTGCCTGTTTTCTGCTCTACATCAATATTCCAAATCACTCTGAAGGTTTTATTAAAAGCATCATCTATTCATCTTACAACATATGCAGTAAATGAATGAACCATCCAGCTATTTCAAGTCAGATTTGTAATATCAACAAATTTTCACATGACACCAAAGCCTATCATGCATCTCTTCTCTTCATTTCAAAGAGACCATACACCAGAAGCTATTCATTTCTCAGTCACATGCAAGGTAATGACTACAGAGAGAAGGCAACTTTGCAATTTGGGGGTCTTGATTGCCAATGCATGTTCCTCAACAATAAACAGGCCGATGCTTCAGATGGCAATAAAATTACTATATGGCCACATGGATGCGTAATGTTCAAAATGGTTTCCCATAGTCCTGATTTGGCTGCTCCCATGGTCCCAGAAGGCCTGAAATCCATCATATAATTAATTAGAGATGTGGAAATGCGCTTATAAATGGATATACAACAACGTCTAGTTGTGTTGCCGTCACAAATAAAAAATGAACATAGAGAGAAGCACGCAAGCTCCCATCATAACCGACATAAGAAATTAATAAATTTATTAATTTATAAATTTATTAAGAGACGCCTACTGGACTTGATATAAATTTATAATGCTCTTAAATTGTCAGAGAACTCCTAAATGAGTTCTTATGAAAGCAACTGAGAAAAATAATAACGTTAAAACCCATAAACAGAAATAACCAGATAAATATACCAAAAACCTTTGATATACGTCTTAATAAAAAAGAATCCTAAGTGACCGAGTGTCTTATGGGCAAGAATTTAAGGATAAAATGCTTATTTCTGACGTCAGCAAATAAATCGTACTTCCAAGCGAAAGATATACCAAGAACGAAAAGCTGCTGTAGACCAGTGTGTACAAGAAAGAAATTAACATTCTCAGATCATACTATTAGCAAGATAAGGGATAAGATAATTTCATGATCTAGATAGAGGTAGTTGTGTAGATGAGCGAGTACAAGAGAGTGAATTCGCCAATTTTGGGAAGCAAGAAATTTGAGGACATGATTAAACATTTCCTAAAATTTTCAATAAACAATATATGAAGACATTTTTCTTTTCTTTCTTGAACAAGAATTGTCAGGGAAGCTAGTAGTCAGTACAAGCAAACTTGAAATCACAGAGCAATCCTGTCTAGATGCTAGCAAAATGGGTAGTCCCTATAACCTCAAGTTAGACCAAGAGGACAACCAGCACATGCAGCTACTTAAACAATCAGCACCAAAAAAACACCACCTAGAATAAGCGGTTTTCCCAACCAGCATATTGAGTTGCAGCAATGAGTTTTGATAAACATAAGGTGCCCAGAAACATAAAAGTATATATTGATGATCCACAATGATGCACATAAGCCCACAGTTGTAGTAGCTTTTTAGACGACAGAAACCAACTAATTCCCCTATTAGAGAATGATAGGGCTTTGGCATCACCAGGCGGGTCAACCAACTCTTGTTAAGTGGCCCCAATTAAGCCAGTACCTCAGCACCAATAAAATTCAAAGATTTCTTTCCTTTCTTTTTCCAATTACTACATGATAAAATTAGAGTGCCCCATCAGAGATTCATCAAGTATAGAATATAGTCTTAAGCTTCTCATCCCTATGATTAAACATATAACATATATTACAAGTCATGATTTGGAGATTGAAGATTGGAGTTTTGGACGGTAAAAATATAAACATTGATTCATTTTTCTAATTGAACCTAAAGAAAATATATATATAAGTATAAAACCTATACACCATATATAAGCAATCAATCATATAAAAGTTATAGCATGTGCCACTTTGCCTTCAAAGAGATTACATTTTGTCTAATAGGTTAGATGACAAGGCCAAGCGAACAAGCAAAATCTAATTGACAATCATAAATATATGCAATATCCAGAAAATGGTTTAAACTAATCACTAATGTGAGTATTTAAGATTTAAATACCATTTCTAAAACATGTGCTTCTGGGAAATATTTAATGCCCAGGTACAACAAATTTCAACCAAAAAATAAAAATAAAAATCCAATTCAACCACTGGTGAACTACAACATAGTAGTTCGCAACTTATACTATTCAAATTTTCATCTAGGATGCAGATGAGTATGTACAAATTCTGTGATATATATACCTGCTGGCATACTTAGGTTTACTCAAACCTTGAGTTTTCAAACGGAAAACCACATGTCAGCAGCAACAGATAAATCACTTAAGAATTCTAACAATTTTGTAGAGTGAGTAATAGGCTCCTGATATGAAGGACAAAAGGAGACCGTACCAAATATAACAATTTTGCTCCTTAAAAACTGATACACAATTATGAGCTACAGAGTACTTTGATTAATGTGTGTCTGAAGTACACAGGGGTCAATTCAAGGTAATGGGGGGTATATTAAAGAAAATCCTCTGGCACGACTGGTGAGCATCAATGTATTTAGCATAGTAAAACATGTTAATTCTGCATGGAAGTGTAAGCATCTGAAACAAACCTCAATCCATTAAGTAAAATTCAAAGACATGCCAAAGATGAAAGGATACCATCAATGAGATTATTTAAGTTATAGTAAAGCTTACTTATCGGTATTTCTCCCAAGGACATATAAATCGACTCATCATCACCAAGCATTCCCTGTATAAATTTGAAAATGTAGTATCAATTTATAGTGGTAAAATACATACTAGGGCATGAAATAAAAAAAGTGAAACCAATCTCCCATTCTGGACAAGAAATCAGCAGACATTGACTGTATTACCTCTCCACTGGATTGAACGACATGATCATGCAACGAATTTAGGCCTGTCGGAACAGAATTATTTGGGCTTTCATTTCCAAGAAGTTCTGACAACATAAGTCCATAATTACCATCCTGAATGTCAGGAATCCCATTAGGATTATTTACATTGTTACGAAAGCCATCCAAGTCAGTGAATGAAATATCTTCCCTGTACAATTGAGATACAAAGGACTCAGAATATGTTAGACAGGCATACGAGATGTGAAGTAATAGATATCTAAACCCAAGATGGACAGATTACATAATCATGACAAGCAGATTTGTTATAGATATCTGGAGTTCTAAAAGTCATACTGCATGCAGATGTACTCATTTCACCAAAAAAAAAAAAAGAAAAGGTAATTGACCTTCTCTGAGAGTCATTAAAGTGTGTATCTTCTGGCACTGATTCATCTTCCAAGTCAATAATCTCAATAACATTGCCGTTCATTGAATCTTTACCATTTCTATTACGCATATTGGATTTATTGCTCATGGACAAATCAAAACCGATAGATGCTGCTTCTTTTCCAGTGTCTGCAACAGATGAGAAAACATGAACAGATGTAGAAAGATCAATAACCTTGGACTTGCCACCAAGATTCAGGTCGCAAGTCTTCAACGAACCTGGAAAGAGCTGCTTCTCTTCCATGGACTCAAACGAGTCAGCATGACCTCCCGGATATAGTGAAACACTCTGATCATCAGATAAATTAACATAAACATTCTTGGAAGTAATGGGCTCCTGTAATGTCAGCTGATTTGACAGTGACCCAGAAAGAGGCAGGGAGCCATTAAATTCCGCATTTTCAGGAGGAACCCATTCTTTAATTTTTTTTAAATTACCCCTACCATCAGCATCATCATCTATTGCTCGTTTTTCACCTTTCTCCGTAGAAATTGAATTCAAAACACCAATTCCAGGCAGCTTGTCATCTAGTTCTTGCTCTTTATCTACAGATCCATCAGGAAGCTTGCCAGTTGCTAAGCACTCTCCCTGTGTTACTATTATAGCAAGATCCGTATCCTTCTTCACGGGATCAGCATTTGTGACATCAGTTTGAAGAATTTTCAGTTCGCTGTCTTTGTCAGAGAAAACATTACCAGATGAGCTGTCACCACCAACATCCATGGCCTGGTCTCCGGAAACTTTGGGAAGCTCCTTTTCAAAATCAGTCTCCTCTTTATTCATGAGATCCTGATCCTGTGCACCATCCACTGACAATGAAGAGTGAGCTTCAGTGGGAACATTTGCAATTTCAATCTGGCTCACTAAATCATCATCATCCTTGCTAACCAAGCTATCCCCCACAGGAGTTGTGACTTCATTATTTTCTTTACTATTCTTCTGCTCCATGTCACCTTCTATTTCTGCCTTATAATCTTCTTCGCACATATTATCATCCTCAGACACTTTTGCTGGTTCCTGGATGCCATCTGACACCTTGTTCGCCAGTGTACTATCTGTTGCAACTGCATCCTCATGTGAGTTGCATTTCTCCAACTCGGTCCCAACACTAGCTGTATCACCACGTCCTTGAGTAATTTCACCAGGTATCAACTTCTGATCTTCACCCCTCTGTCCTTTGTTTGCGAGATGCTGCTCATCAAGAGTTCCAACGGAAGCGTTTGTCTCGCCCTCCATGCCCTGGGAGGCCCTAATATTCCTACCAGCCCATGATCCACTTCTCCCATAATCTTTTTTCAACTCTGACCCATAAATTTTTAAAGATTCACTTCTCAGTCTCCCTCTTTCAAAGGTTTTAGCACTGCTCAAATTATAATCATCAAAGTACTTTCTCTTGCCTGGTCCTATATCAGCACTTCCCGAGCGAGGATGAACTGACGGACGGTTATCCACATGAATCTGTGCATTTTCTGCCTCAGGTGGCCTAAACCCCCGAATTTCAGCCATCATATTCTTGAGGATATCTGTCTTCCATTTTCCCGATAGAGCATTTGGCGGTAGCACCCCTTTAGAAACCAAATATTCAGCAGCAAGCTTACCAGCTTCCACAAGAATGTCAGTCTCTCGTGGCGGAGGAGGAGGTGCTGGTGGCATGAACTGCCTAGAATGACCATCACGTCCATAGCCACCGCCACGATTATAATTCCTATTATACTCTGAATTATTATACATCCGGTGACCCCTCATCGAACCTTCCGGCGAAATTCTGGGCCCACTACCCATCCCCATAGAATTATTCGACCTGTACCCATTCCCTGCTCCATTTCTCTGTCTCGGATGCATGTTTTACAGATATCCAGTTATATACAGTAAGATGAGCAGCTAGAACACCTCCAAGAAAGTAGCTTTATCCAACCAGCTCCTCTCTCAATTTCTATCCTACAACTGGAGAACTGGACATTCAAATAACATCAGAAAATCAGAATCTTCTCCCAAAACCAAATCTATTTAGTTGATAAGCTTTATATGATAAGTTTCCTATCATTTACTTGTAAAAGACACTATGCTCCTATCCCAAAAAAAAAAAAAAGTCAAATCTTCTATATCTATGCTGAATGGCAAAGATGCAAACTTTTTCCAGTTCAAGTAGTTTTCAAACTGGTATTTCTAGGTAAAGACTAAACATAACATTTAAATTATCATGATTCTTATTTGTTGTAACTTGTAACAGTATAAAATTAAAACAAAATTAATATTAATCTGTGTGAGATAGAAGGAATGAAGAATTAAGGTCTGATTTATGCAGATCTGGCCAATAAAAATGTCAAATTCAGCGCAACAGTGAGGGTTTACCTCTATCAGCTCGAATTTTAGGGTTTCAGATCCGTTCTCATCATCATCATCGTTTCAATCGCAACAAATCCCCAAAATACTTCTTCACCTCCGTCAACAAGAAAAACAAGGAGCTAATACACAAGGACCAAACAGGACAGGTGCTTTAATTTCGTAGATTAAACCCAGATTTTGGTGAAATCACAAAATCAGTTTCAGATAGTCTGATCACAGGGAGAGGTTCTTAGATCTGATAAGCTTGGATCGTCTGATTACAGATGGATTAGAGTAAAATATCTGGTAGGTGCAACAGTTACCATTTCTTTTTCTTATATCTTGTTTTCTTCTCTAGAGAAAATTAGAAAAAAAAAAAAAAGGAATTTTACAGATTTGTTTCGATCTGATTGTGGTGAAGGAGATGATGATGATGATGATGAAGAATTTGATGAGTCGTGGAGAATGCGTGAAGCACGTGAAATTCCCCTTTTTTCTTCTTTTTTCATTTTTTTTCCAACACTAGTGGACATGCGTAGGGGTGTATACGAACTAGGGTTGCTCATTTAATCTACGAATATGGATATTCGCCGAATATTCACTTTAACGGATCGAATTAATTCGGTCCGTTGATTAACGGATCGGATAACGAATATTATTTTTTTCTATCCGTGAAAAATGGATATCCGTTATCCGTTCAATTTTTAAAATATATATTAAAATATAATATAATATATTTATTTCCTGTTGCACTAAATGTAATTCAATTGCCTCCAGCCCTCATTCTCAGTCTTTCAAGCAGCTCACACTTTCACTTCACGTAGCTCGTCGGTCGTCCACTTCAATCCTCATTTATCTCTTCAATTTTCAATTTTAATTACTTTTCGAGGGCCCTAGCTTATCTTTTAATTGTGATTTTGCTCTACTCTATTGACATATAAACTCCTCTCCGCCGGCCGCCTCCTCTTGTCTCCGATCCTCTCCTGATCTCCTTTTGCCAATCCTCCACTGCAATGTTTTGTCTATTCAATTTGATTTCATTTGTCTTATGATTCGATTTGTTTGTCTTCTTATTTGATTTTGTTTGTCTATTCAATTTAATTTTGTTTGTCTTATGATTCGCATATGTGATTCAATTTTTTTTTTTGTTTGAATTTTCATACCTTTGCCAACGTCTATACCTTCTGAGAGAGTATTGTTAATAACAATGGAAGTAATGTCTACTCCAATTTTTTTCTATCGGATGACAGATATCCGCCGAATTTATCCATTATCCGACAGATTTATCCGTATTCAATCCGTTCAGAATGGATTGGATAGCGGATAGACATGTTCTTCATCCGTTTGACCAAGCATCCCTAATACGAACTGATTGAGCGAAACTTTACTCTAGGTGAGCTTTGTTCGTGAACAAATTTCCCTCATGTTTGTGATCGTGTTCGTGATCGACGATCGTATCAAAATCGAGCTCGCCCATTAATGGAAGCCTGATGTAGCGGTGGACACGGTAAGTGATGGTCGCTGTCCGGTAATGTACGGCTGTATGGGCAACAAAGCAAGAATCATAGCAGTTACCATGTGCATCAAATGGATAAACAAATCCTCTGTTTTGTTATTTTTATGTGTTAATTGTAAATTCATTTGCTGGAACTTTTTATTATTTTAAGTGTTAATTGCATTTTTATTTAAGATGAATTTGAATTTCTAAATAGCAAGAACAATGGAAGTTCATGACAATGGATTGCAATACGATAGGACAGTGGAGAGCAACACGACACGTATTAGTTGTCGACATTCTGACTGGTGATAGTTAGAGCGATACATTGATTGATAATAGAAAATATGTACACACTTTCCAATCTTAGTCTAAAGTCTAAATAAGGCTTCATATACTATACATTCAATCAATCATTACATATTATTTTCTATTAAATTAAAATATTTCTTTTAACTTCTAATAATTTTTTGACGACGCTATTAAATTAACGATGAAAACCACGTTGAGTATACATTAGAATAAAATGTAATGCAATTTTATTTTTAAAAGATATATACTAATCATACGATGATATAATTTAAAATATAATCAGGGACAGAGCCATAACCGTAAACCACCTAGTTCGTATTAATATGAATTTAAAAAAATTATTAAAGAAAATAATTTTTTTATTCGAATTAATGCAAAGATACGAAAAACGATAATTGTCTCCAATAATATACCATATATGTGTGTAAAATACAAAGGAAAAACAAACATATGTCATAATAAGGGTAGTGAAATATGGATAATTATAATTTAAAATACACTACAATTTTTTTTATTTTCTTTAAATGGGTAGGGCAAGTGCCCTACCCATACCATACACGGCTACGCCCCTGAATATAATAAAAATAAAAGTAAAACTTAATGAACGACTAATCGAGGCGGTTTCAACCGATTGTGATTGGAATTATGATCATCAGTAAAAAAGATGTTGACTGTGTTTTTAATTCGTACTAATCTGTGGCGTTGCCACGACATATTTAACTTATAATATGAATGAAGTTTAGAAAAAACACATTAAATGACGATCGAAAAATTATATAATAATACCTAAACTTTGAATACATTGTGTTATTGGAGAGGGGCATTGTAAATTTATAACAACGACTATACAACCCTTCCTAAGTTGGATTACATGATACTAGAAGTCCTAATAGTGTTTAGAAACTCGATATAAAAAAAGCATCTTCTCTATTGACGATATCATCTTCGTCAGGGCATATGATGTCAGAATTCATGAACTCAGTTAAATCTCCAGGTAAAAGGGACATTATATAGTCGTTGACTTCCTGTACTATCTCGTTGGTGGAAACAAAAATATCTCTATCCTGAAAGTACCAACCATTGTTAACTTGGTCTAATATATGCTAGGGTGTGTGCTATCAACTATTGCAACGATTAGGTCACCAGGAGGGCGAATCAAGATATCATCAACCAGTTTAAATTTCACATCACCATCATTATCGTCACCGACCTCTCCATCTCCAACATTTAACAACCAATCCGCGCTCTCTAATACTATCATTCTCGACATTTGAGTGGCCAGACTATAATTGAATAAAATACAATAGAGATAATTAATAAATATGAATAATTAGAATCAATTTCACTTACATGAACTATAACTAAAATTTGTTAATTTATATAACATGTTATTAAAATGCATGTAAACGCATGTTCTCCGTGAGTTTCAATACACGACACGAACTCTAGAGCTTCGATGAGCATAGGGATGAATGGACCATGCCCTGTCTACTACTCTTAGGTATGACTGGAAGTATTTGTCTGAAATCACCACATCCACCAAATGGCTTGTTCAATTCTCTACCATGATGACCTATCATTACGTCCGTTCGACTACGATCAAGAGCCTCAAAACAAAACTTGTTAGTCATTGGCGCCTCATCCCAAATTATTAACTTTTCAAGAGTCATGTAATATCACTGGATGGGTCCTGCTGCATGTAATAGTTTACTCGACC
The DNA here is from genome assembly GCA_036897095.1 of Plantago elongata. NCBI lineage: Eukaryota > Viridiplantae > Streptophyta > Magnoliopsida > Lamiales > Plantaginaceae > Plantago > Plantago elongata. Next base: position 20,898 of record JAYMSP010000877.1, on the reverse strand, counting down.
AACAAAGAAAATGAACCTATAGTGTGTAGTACGACCACTAGGAAGAAGTAGAGAAGATACATATATACCCCTCGATGCAACTGGGAGATCACATCTACCACATAATGGCAGAACACACTATATTCCGCAAAAATACCTTTCTAGTGCCACCATAATCATATAGAAAGAAAACTCCACCACCACCGGAATCTACTGCATCCACAGTAGTATGATACACATTTATTTGTTCATCGATGAGAGACGGATACAAACGACTATGCTGCTCAATCATATCATCAACATCGTAGGACATCTCTTCTAATCCAATTCTTTTCCTTTTATTTTTTTTGGTAATTTTTAACAATTTTTTTTACTTTTAAATATTTTATTTATTAATTTGTTGAATATTATAATTTATTTTTAGACTTGGTTTACATTTCAAATTAAGTTATTAAGTTCCAAGAGTTGGTTTTCAATTTGAATTGAATTTTCAAGTAGGAATCATGTTCATATAATTGGTTTACCCCCGAGAAAGAAGTTAAATATGTAGGGGCGAAGTCAAGATTGTTTCTTGATCTATACTCAAGCTTGACTTTGGCTTATTAACATAATAGTAATTTACTCCTTAAATTTCAAAAACTTTTTATATTTGTCATTTTTAACTGTGTCATAGAACTTCATACATTAAAGGAAAATAAGCCTCCTCATACATATAAGCACAATAGTCAATAAACATAAACTGCACCTTTTGCAATTAAAATTGCATTCTTACATTTCTACCTAAAACTACTTATCAAATTTAATGTACGCAAGTTTTTTAGAACGCGAGTATCATAAGAAATTAAAAATAAATAAATATTCACAAAGTCTCGTGGAAATATGTCTATCTTTAACCTGAATATTGATGGATTCATATTGCTAACGAAAATATTGATATTTGTATTCAAAGTGTTGCCACGCCATATTTAACTTCTAATATGAATGAAGTTTGAAAAAGAACATATCAAATGATCGAAAAGTCATATAATAATACTTAAAGTTTGAAAACATTGTATTATTGGAGAGGTGCATTGTAAATTTATAACAATAAATATACAACCCTCCTTAAGTTGGATTATATGATACCAGAAGTCCTACTAGTGTTTAGGAAGTCGACATGATAAACATTTTCTTATTGACGATATCATCTTCGTCAGGGCATATGTTGTCAGAATTTATGAACTCAGTTAATTCTCCAAGTAGTTTCGTCCTTGGATATGTCTCAAGTTTTCAGCATATACAACTGGCAACAAAACCATCGAATCACATCAAAATCAATTTTGATCATACGGAAGGCTGAGTCTTCACGAACCATAATTGTTATCCGAATTTGATATTCGTCATTCTACCCCCATAAAATAGGAGCGATGCAATCTCGCTCGATGTAACATGTACCCCTAGAAAATACATGATTGATACAATCTCACTTGATCTAACATGAATAACTACTACATATCTCCTTTAAATTTTACCGTTGGATTATTTATCCTTACCATGTGATCTGAAACTTTTAATTTTTTATCTATTTATTTATGTTTCATTCATTCATTGAATTGTATGTAGAAATCGCATTGAATACCATTTTTATTCTAGATCCTGCTACTATTTTTAGTTTATATTATCATTGAATTTATAAACATATAACTAAAAAGCAAAAATAAACATTCTTTTACAGTAATTGAAACATTTAATTTTTTTTTATCTTTTTAGTTATGTTTCATTCATTGAATTGTATGTTGAAAATCACAATGAATACAATATTTATTCTAAATTAATAATTGTCATAATCTTGCTACTATTTTTAGTTATATTATCATTGAATTTATGAACATATAATTAAAAAGCAAAAATAAATATATTTTACAATAATTGGTGTTTATATTCCAGCTTTGTGCTATAACTAACCTAGTTAGGATATGTGCTCTTCAATTGTAATTATTTTGAACTGAATTTAATTAAATTGACCCTAACTGAATTGTAGTTTAAAATATAATTAAACAAAGTTGAACTGAATTAGAATGAATGGAGCTTAACTGAATAAGTTTGTAGACGAAGAGAATAAACCCTTAATCTACAATCTTCTCATAATTGGTCCCTCGTCTTCTCACACCCACTCATAAATGTTTATATTTAAGATTCAACCGTCTATGACTTTTACGTTTATGAGGTATTTGGGTGAACAATTATACATGTACATATTTTTTTATACATGTCTAAGTCTTTTAACCTTTTATTTTGTTTCACAATTTATTAAATAATTTATTTTCATAAATGTTAAGTATGTTTAGTTTAATTGTTTATATAAAAAAAATTTAAATCGTTTCTGCATTTTAAGTTTATCGAATAATTTATTTTCACTTGCGTATAATGGAACTTTAAAAAAAAAAATAACACTAAAAATATTGTATACAACTTGTACTAAGGCATAAACTATCAAACATTTTATAGATATATAAATACCAAAATCTATTAAAATTGGAAGAAAATTTAAAGCTAAATGTAATGAATTGGAATGAAAAAAATTTCATGCATGTTTTCTTCTTAAAATATAGGATTAATTATAAATTAATTATTTTAAAGAATAATTTACGATATAAAATTTTTATCCATATAATATATTTATTTTTTGAAATAGTCCATCCCTTTTAAATATGAATTTTGATCAATGGTAGACTAGCAACTTAAACCTCATTGATAACTTTATTACCGCTTATGAAATATATTTGAAGCAATAAACAGTTAGTTAATTTTATTGATGACAAATCCGAAGTATGAATATGAAAATAATTGATGGGCAGGGTGGTCCAGAGTGTGGAAAAATAAATTGATTTGATATGGTATTTGCATGCAAGGGAGACAAGGCAACCGACGGCGTTTTTTTTTTTTACACTTGACGTAAGCACATGGTTTTAAATTTGTCCCTCGTCTTGTAAAATTTTGTAAATATTTCGTTTTACTATGTTACTATATCTAAGTGTAATTTTCTAAACTAGACTTAATTACACAGAATTTGATCTTGAGAGTTCATCAATATAGTATATACTAACAAAGCGGGCCTCGTAATTTGTTAATTTTTATCCATTTATAAATTATATATCTTTTCATATATTAATTATGCGATTGAATCTTTTTATGTATGACTCTCAATATTTAATATTTTGTGAACTCTCATAAGAGTTTATCTTAAATTCAAACCTCCATCAAATTAAGTTTTTGTTATTTTCAACTGAGAACGGATTCAGTTCTGTTTTGTTCTGTTTAGTTATACTTTATACCACACTTCTGCTCAGTTCACTCAAGTTAAATTTAATTTAAATTATGTGCAATTAAGTCTAGTTTAGAAAATTATACTTATATATAGTAACATAGTAAAACAGAATATTTACAAAATTTTAAGTTTCAAAATCTTTTGTATTGTTTTAAATGGTTGTAGCGTCCTGATTTTTAAGAGATGAATAATAAAAAATTCGACGAACATGACTTTATTATAAAATGTAGTTCGACAACTAGAGCATCTAAAAACTTAACATGAAATATGTTTACACTAATACTTGAACTAGTAAAATTATAAAAGCTTGGATGTAAAGTAATAAATCAAGGAGCTGAAAATTATAAAGATACTCTGGGTAGTGATAAATGCTCTGACAACGCTTAACTTCATAGATCGTTTTCATAGTTAAAATTGATGTTTAAAAGGGGGTCAGTCGTGACCATTGCATGGGCAAACTCCGTGCACGCGACATGACATAAGGCAATCTTCATGTCTTTTAAATATTTTAATCTTATTTAATGCAATGCAATGCAAGACCTGACTCTAAACACTTGAACTTGAACTTAAAACGTTTTTCAAAATCGAACATAAACACGATCTCACTTGAACATTTAGTGTATGGGAAAGAACATGTATTGGTACAATGTACCAACATATATCACACGAAGAGCTATCCATAAGTAACTGCCAAAACCCGAAGAATTGGGGCTCGACCATTAGTGGTCCGAGTCGTTACAAATGAGGTGGTCTTAGGAGAGACCAACCCTAGAGAAAGACTAGAAAAGACATACTTTCATTAATTATATAGGAACCCCAAACAAAAAGATAACTACAAAAACACTTGAACCCAACCAAGGGCCAAGAGGTTGATATTTGCAAATGGATATACGGGTAAGCATATAGCATAATCAAACCTACATTCATCATAATTGTAACTAAACCCAAGAAAACAGAACCAACGAAAATCATCTCTCCATAATTAATGAAAATGTAGAAAATAAAGTAATGGGTTGAAATTGAAAAATGGAGAAAATGGTGATTGTGATTTTCTACTTTCTGCTCGAGACAAACATGGCAGAGAGAAGTGGTTGAAAACATGCTGGGTCTCCTCCTGGTGCAACCCCTACTTACAATGAGTATGAGATTCAAATGAAATGACACACGGGTCCTACATTTTTTTTGCGATAGAGGGTGCACATGGGGGAAACCTAGCATAAAATAAACCCAGAGAAGTGAAGATACGAATTGATGATGATGATTTTTAATTGAAAACTGAGTTATGTACCATTGTTCTTAATTCTCACTCAAAGTATTGGGAATACATGAGGTGGATTTTGATCATATCTAGGTTGTTTTTGTTGGGAATATAAGTACCTTTCATACTTGAGACGACTAATTTGGTTCGAGCTTAAGTGTAGCTTGAGTTCGTTAACGAAAAATAAACTATATAAATATATAAATTATCTTTCATTAGTTGTTTCATGTTTGTAATGTTTTGTCGAGACTTGATTATAATGGTTGAATTTGATCGTACATTCCGTCAACAATGTATCTTATAATTTGCTATTGCAATTTATTATGCTATTAATATTTTGGCATGATTGTTCATTTTTATTTTTTGGGATTGCTATTGATATTTTTTTTGAATCGATACATTTATTTTAGAAAACCTTTCTAGCTCATATATAAGAAAAATCCTGGATCTGCCATTGAGTCCACTACTCTTGCAATCATGCAAAATTACTCCGGACGAATGGGATATATAGCATTAGGTGTTATTACAACTGAGGCCGGCATGTTAGCACCAATCATAACATTTTTTGAGGTTAACCAAGGGATTGAACTCATAACATTATATGACTCGATCTCTTTATTTTGTGAAATGAATTACGAATATTATACACTTTAAAATTGAACAATATCACATCACATAACATGCATGGCCTTTGTTTTAGGTAATAGTGTTTGGCCTTCGGATCAGTCCACATGACTGTATCTCGATTGACTAGAAAGTCGAACAAACCGAGAAGAGAAGTTAGGTTGCACTTGAAAGGCCCAATTTAACCTATTGGTTATGTAGTACTAGTACGTATACATCGTTACCACTTTGAACAACATTTTCCCCCAATTTCAAAGCGGAGCTCATAAATACAGAAGTCGCATAAATCTTCTCACCGAATCTCAAACCCTCAAGATCAATCAGTTGAGAATCTGGCAATAGCATACAGCTCACATTCAATTCAATTAAATTGCTGAATGAATCCATGAGAAGATTCTTCGAGAAATGGCATCGTCTGGTGGCGTAGACTACGGCAACGATCACGTCGCATTAATCGGCGGTTTCAATTCATCCACCTCCGATGCCGGAGATTTGGAGCAAGGTGTCGCCACTCAATCGACGCCGCGTAGCAACAAAGGTAGTCTCGCATCTGATCTGTTGAAGCGGTTGGATCGCGGTTTTTCGAGCTCAGGTAGGAGGTTGAGCGTGAAGCTACGATCGAATCGGCACTCTGTTTCGTCTGCTTCGGGGCTTCCTTCGCCATCGGTGTCCGATCACAGCTCTGGAGATGATCTGTTGGCGGATAGTGCGCCGCCTGAGTGGGCGTTGCTGTTGATTGGATGTCTTCTAGGTGTTGCCACGGGACTTTGTGTTGCTGCATTTAACCGCGGGGTGAGTTTGTTGACCTGCATTGTGTTTCTCTTGCACGGAAATTGTTTCGTTGTAGCTTGATTTATTTGATTGCGGTTTAGAGTTAATAGATTGGGCTTTTAGGTGAAGTGAGTAAAGGTATCTTAGGTTGATTACTTGAAATCATGGAAAATGTGTTTTGCTGCTCTAGTTTTGGTTGTATGGATTCGGACATTCGGTATTGTTTGTCGCATCCTCAATTTGAGCTCTAAGATTATATACTTGTATGTCTGTGGTTGCAGATGCTGTCTTAGTCTTCTCAGCTGAGTTCTAGTCACATGTCAAAATAAATATCTAAAAAACTTTTCCTAATAAATTGTCCTGCCAACTGCGTTTTCTATAATGTAAATCAGTAGATTAGTATTTGATTTTGGCAGCAGTTCTAGCACCAAGATACAAGTCTATTGTTAATGATATCATCTATCAATAACAAATAACAATATGCAGTTGTAGCCATGCAGAACAAAATATGCAGATAGGTATTTGAAGAGTAAAATAAGCAGACTATAATGGAAACCTTTACATTTGTATTTCATGTTGCCAACAGTTGTAGTACAAACGTTTATGACTACTGTAATTGGCAAAACAGACCAAAATCTGTAGATAGGCATTTGAACAGTTAAAGAAGCAGGATGTTCTTTTTGTTAGCTTCTTATTGAATGATAATTTTATGTTTACTTAATTCAGGTACATGTAGTACATGAATGGGCTTGGGCAGGTACGCCTAATGAAGGTGCCGCTTGGCTTCGGCTACAAAGGCTAGCTGATACGTGGCACCGGATCCTTTTGGTGCCTGTCGTGGGTGGAGTTGTTGTAGGTGTTTTGCATGGTCTTATTGAAATTCTGGATCAAATAAAGCAGGCAACTTCATCACAAGGACAAGGATTGGACTTGCTAGGTGCAATCTACCCTGCAGTGAAGGCTATACAGGCTGCTGTAACGTTGGGTACTGGTTGTTCTTTGGGACCTGAAGGTCCAAGTGTGGATATTGGAAAATCATGTGCACATGGATTCTCAGTCACAATGGAAAATAATAGGGAAAGAAAAATTGCTTTAGTTGCTGCTGGAGCAGCTGCTGGAATTGCTTCAGGTATTCTATTTGTCTATCTTTAATAGTATGATATTTTGCGCCCTGAAAGTTGGTGTACTATCAAATTGTTATATGCATTTCCTATTTATTTATTTATATATGTCTTCACGGGATGGGTTCCTTTGGGTTTCTCGGAAGGGTTTATCATGGAAATGGATGCCTGTCTGCAGAAAACGGAAACAATGATGAAACCTGTTTACTTTTCAATTGTTCCATTACCAATTTTGCACCTGAAGATGTTAATTCTCCTGTATTCTTATTTTTTGTATTTCGTTCTAAGTAGGCTGGTCTCAATAACTTTCCAGATGCTCTCCAGGTTTTAATGCAGCTGTTGCTGGATGTTTCTTTGCAATTGAGACAGTTTTGAGGCCCCTTCGTGCTGAAAACTCTCCTCCATTTACGACAGCAATGATAATATTGGCTTCTGTAATTTCATCTACTGTATCAAATGCTGTGCTCGGGGAAAAACAGGCTTTCACAGTGCCCACGTATGATTTGAAATCTGCTGCCGGTATTTGATCTGAATCTAGTTTGTTTTGTATGTTGAAGACTAACTAGGGGATGTCCCGTGATGATGTTAATATTTGGTCTCATCGGAACTTACATTCTTACATGCATAAATTATATTGTTATGTCAATACCTGTGTGCCCATTCCACATGATCCCTATTTTTCTTTTTGTTTGATTATTTCTTCTTTATTTATTTTAACCGAATCTAATTATGGCATGGAACTTTATAAATTAGCAAAAACATAAGAGCCGCAGTGTTGTTTTGTCTTAACAACCATAACAACCATACCTCACTATCAATTACAGCTGTACTGTTGTCACTGATTCACACATGTAGTGGGGATTGGTTATAAGATGTCTGGGCATAGTTATATACTTAATTGATTTTTAATTTCTGGAATGAGTCAGGAGATATGTTGGTTGATGTGGATTTTTCAAGTCTTTCATACTGTGGATGATTTGAATGATGCTTCTGGTTTAATGATAAATAGTAGTTGCATTTTAGAATAATCAAGCATGGTGTTTTCATGTATCCTTTGAGCAGAAAAGTTTAATTCTTAAAATTACACTCAATAAAACACTCCCCTGACTATATGTGAGCCTGATGCTTCTGCATTGGACATCATTGAAGATTATTATTTGGTGGATCACTTACATGACGAATTGGGTCTTAATGACAGTTAGTTGTCCCAGTGACTACTTGACATTGTTTAATGTACTGCAGTTAGATGGTGCTTTTACTGAGTAGGAATATCTGACCACGAACCAAATCTTTATTTATTTATTTATTTTTTTGTGTTCTCAGAGCTACCTCTGTACCTCATATTGGGAATGCTATGTGGAGTAGTAAGCGTGGTTTTCACTCGCTTAGTGGCATGGTTCACCAAGTTATTTGAGTTTCTCAAACAAAGATTTGGAATTCCAGATGTAGTCTGTCCTGCTTTGGGGGGATTAGGAGCTGGGCTAATAGCTCTAAAGTATCCTGGAACTTTATATTGGGGTTTCACAAATGTTGACGAAATATTACACACGGGAAAGACTGCGTCAGCTCCTGGAATCTGGCTATTAGCCCAACTAGCTGCAGCAAAAGTTGTGGCAACTGCTTTATGTAAGGGGTCCGGCCTTGTTGGTGGGTTATATGCTCCAAGTTTAATGATTGGTGCTGCTGTTGGTGCTGTATTTGGGGGCTCTGCCGGGGAGCTTATAAATTCAGCCATTCCAGGAAATGCGGCTGTTGCAGAGCCTCAAGCATATGCGTTGGTAATACATCATGTCTTTTCTCATGTACAAATTCTCCAAGTGATTCTTTATCTTCATTACTGAATTCGTGCTCCTGCCACTTTTGAGTAATGCAGGTGGGGATGGCTGCAACATTAGCTTCTGTGTGTTCAGTACCACTGACTTCGGTTCTTCTTCTTTTTGAGCTAACCCGGGATTACAGAATATTACTTCCCCTCATGGTAAAACTACTGTCAAATGTGCATGATTTTTGTATGTGCTTGTGGAATTTGGATGCTTGTTGAATAGCCAAAAGTACAATCGCTACAAGTCCACTTACTGTTATTTCTTAGCAACTTCATTTTGTTCCCAAGAGTAGGTTCAAAGAGTGAAATAAGAAAGTACGGACCTTTTATAGGAACATATGGCGCACCATATGGATAATGTTTTCCATGAACATTGCTCACAAGATGAACTGAGGATGAGATTTTATTTGTGGCAGGTTCTTGTGTTTGGACTCAAAGACTCCAGAGTGGTTCTAAAATTTTATGTGTTTTGAACAAAATCAAGAATAATTTTCAGAGTGTTTTTGGTCCTGTGCCAAGTTCAGGCAGTTTATATACTCTGCGGCTTAATAACCAGTACTTTCTATTTTCCTCCATTGCTTGAGAAGTTCTATAGCATTTTACACCCATTTTTCTCCGAACTCTGCTCTTAAATTTGGCAGAGTACCAAAATCCAATATTTTTTTCAATATTAAGGCTACGAAACTAATAGGCTACTCAAGATGGAATTTGGAAAGTAGTGGTTACCAAATTCGATCGAATTAGGTTGTCGGAGTAGTAAAGTTGCAGCCCTATTGTAACTGAAGAAACAATTAAACATTAAGGTATGATGTAAATAGTACTTCTGAAGATTTTTGCAGTATTTTAATTATATTTTCTTATTGAAATCATCTTGACATTTTTTCTTCGCAACCAAACAGAGGGCACATTCTTCAGTTCCCTTCCTCTCCCTTAATAGAGAATGATTTTAATAATCCGAGATTAAGAAAAGAAGAGAGTAAGCTTTTAAAGTTGTTCAGTTGAGTGTAAGAAAATGCACGTCTTACTAAATTTCTACTAGAAGTATAATAACATTGACAAAAAGCGTAGCTCAGTTGGTAATACGCTTCACCTCCAACCAATTGGTCAGGGGTTCGAGTCACCTTTGCCATTTCAAAAAGAAAAGAAAAGAAAAGAAGTATAATAATATCCTTTTTTTTCTCCTGTACCATGGTAATAGAATGCAATCTGGTTAAACCTACCATGAAAACACGAATGCAACTGTTTTATATTAACATTGATGCTGTTTTTTTTAATCATTAACGTTTTCAAATGAATTTAGATGTTCCGGCCTTCCAGGAAGTTTAACTTAAGCTGAAAAGTAGTGGAGGAGAACATGCTATTTGTTTTAGATCAATTATACACCGTGCTTCTGGTATCACTAAAGTCTTGCTAACTTCTAGCATCTGAAATTGATGCATGAGTTTCATTCTATAGCATGTAATGGCACATATAATTTTTCTTGAGAGTATTTATATTGGCATTCTGTTGTCCCAGTTAATACCAGTTCACTTGTAAATGTTTAAAATGTGACTGTTGATTATCTACAACAGGGAGCTGTAGGATTAGCAATATGGGTGCCCTCGGTGACAGCTCAGACAAAGGAGAGTGAGGCGTCAGATGCAAAGAGTCCAGGAGGTTATGCTGTTCTTTCGCCCGTTGAAGACAAAAGTGAGGATCCCTGGAGACAAACTAGTGAAAGGGGTGATATAGAACTGTCTGTCATTGGGAATCTCAGCAACTATGAACCTATTGATGTTGATATTTTACTGGAAGAGTTGAAGGTATGCCTTTTCACATGCTCCATTAAATCTCATCGTGAAACATGCTCGTCTTAATCGATAAAATGTTGCAGTTTCTGTCAATGGACAATTCTTTCTAGTCCTTTCTCATTTCCTTCTATCATCAGGTTTCACGGGCCATGTCAGATGACTATTTGAAGGTATCTTTAACCCAAACGCTGAGAGAGACATTAAACTGTATGCGTGATGGTCAACAGAATTGTGCGCTTGTCCTTGATAGTGAAGGTTACCTGGAAGGAATTTTGACATATGGTGACATCAAACGGTGGTTGTACAGAGCTTCCGCTGTTGCCTCTAACAGTGATTCCATAGATGTATGTTCTGTTCTACTCTTTTTCTTGATTATTTTAGTGTTAGAAACTTCGGCCAATTTGTTAAATTAGCTCCCTAAAGTTTGACTGTGCACTAATTGTCCCCAATTGCATAATTCTTTGGCTTTCCCTCATCAATGATGCCTATGCATCCAGAACAATTTGTTTGAAGGTTAATATCATCACTTGTGTCCGAGATTAACCTCCTTTCTGCCGTTTCTTACTTTGCTAAATGCCCTCATCATCGCCGTAGCCTCCCAAATATTAGGAAACATACCCACACAACACAAATTTTAAGATTAATCTTTATTGCTGAATTTTGAAATCATCAGGAAGTTAAGAAGGGAGGTAATTATGCATTCAAGTGATAAAAGCAACCCCACACAACACGTAATACATCTGCCACATCATCATACCTGGCTGCAAAGAATAATGAATAGGCTTTTAAGGGCATGCTTAGAAAAGACAGAAGACAAGGTTCTCTTCCATCAGTATTGAAATTACTATACAGGCAGTTCATAGAAATGGACTATCCAATTTCCTTGAACAAATCCTGTTACTCTGCTTACCATTGTGGATAAGGATATTTAGCAATTTCATCATTTGAGTGTTCATCTATCCCTTCTGTATGAAATCGACACTTTTGCACTGAACTTCAGTGAATCTGGGCAAGATGTGGAATCTGCTAATTTAGTAAGCTACCGATTAGCCAAATGTTATGGCGATTTGAGGGGAATTGTCTCAATTAATTATTGTTATTTTTTTCCTGCGAAGTAAATCCCATAAAAATTGGATTCTTCTTAATGCTTAAATGACCTTGCCTGTAGTCTGTATCATTTAGTTAATCTTGAATACCGTGCAGGTAAATACATGCACCGTTTCTTCAATTTTCACCCGCGGGATAAATTACCGTGGGAGAGAGCGAGGACTTCTGATTTGTTACCCAGATACTGATTTGGCTATGGCAAAACAACTAATGGAAGCAAAAGGAATCAAACAATTACCTGTGGTAAAACGTGGTGATGAAGGCCAGAGAGAAAGAAAGCGCAGAATCGTGGCAATTCTATATTATGATTCAGTTTGGAATTGTATCAGGTACTTCCCAATTCCAATACCTGTTGTTATCGTATGAATATTTCTCAATTTCATTTTCAACTATTTATGACTTCGCCTTCACACTCTCATGAACCATTAGAGGAAGATATGGATATGGTGTGTTGATGGTTAATAAGTTATTTTTTTTCTCGTGCTGCAGAGATGAACTGAATCATAGGGCGTCGGCAAATCAACAGATAGAAGAAGATTCAGATTCCGTGAAAGCCATAATGTTAAATGGCCACCAATGACATTGTTCTGGAGAGATCTCATTATTTGGAGGTCAACATTTCTGTCAGTCCCTACCCTAGGTGAAGAATACTGAAGTTACACATACTACAAGTACAAGTTTTCTCACCCTTACGACTTACGAGATCTTTTGTATCACGAGGTGGGGTGTTGTGTGTAGGTTATATGTTGGCATTGCTGATGTATTTGAGGTTAGACGGCACACCATTGGCCTCCCTTGAATGTAATTTAGTAATTTGCCACAGCAGCTCTTGTACATTAGTATATTTTACCTGTAGTACTGTAGTAGGTTACTAGTCAATCAAAGATCTATACTACTATTATACATGTGAAATCAAGAGTTAACATTATGATATAGACTTCTTGTTTATGAGTGATGCTACATTTAAATGCATTTAATTGTTACATATCCCCATCTTGGTATCTTCCATGCTGGGGATACACCAAGTTCCACAGACCAGACACTTTCATTCACCTAGCATCGATCAAACCTGGATGTAGATTATGAACAGCTGGTGCCAGTGTCAATAATCTCCAGTCTCTGCATAACAATTCTATCTATGATGTATATGTGCTGCATACACTGGGAGTCTGGGACAAATAACTAATAAGACAGAAAACCGAGCAGGATATTTTTGCAGTGCGATTGCCACATCAGGTTTCCATTATTGTTGGGGCGAGAGTAATGTACATGCTAAACACAAACGTTTGAAACCTACAAGGTGAATCTGCACGAGTCCCACTTATTATGTGTCTGGTGTGTGCATTGCTCTCAGGAATGCACATTCTAGACACACACTGCTCTCAGTAATGCACATTCTAGACACACACGTGAAATTCACGAGATGGGGATTCACATGGGTCTCACCTTTTAATAGTAGTATGTGTAATCCTCTTGCCCCATCTCAAGATAAATAATCTCACAAAAGCAGTAATCTAACAAACTCACTATGCAGAGAGAAATAATTCAAATCCAAATTACATGTATATGACTCAAATGGTCAAGTATAACATAACAATGTGCCAAGGAAATAAAATCCAAATCCCCAGTATACATGTATGTGACACTAATGGTCAATCATATGGGGAGAAAAGTTTCGGAAGTTCCGAATTATTATGAGAGTTGTCAATGGGTGTATTGACCTTTCTGTAGAGAAACAAACAAACAACAAGCCTTGTTATTTTCAAGAGCTGTAAACTGTAAGTCTATAGTCGCAGCGGTATTGATGTACACGCTGCTGATAATTAAAATGCGGTTTATTCTTTGCTAGAGCATGCACTAGTTTTTCATGCGGCTTTAAATGTTGTACCATTACATACTTGTACAACTTCTAAAACATCATGAAATGCTATTGCATGTTGTAGCAAAGAATAAACCATATAATGCGGAGTAATTAGATGGGTTAAGCATAGGTGAAAGGCTCCATGTTTGGTTTCCTGTCAGCTAGTGCATGAAAGCTGCATCACTGACGGAGCGAGGTTGATGGTTGAGATGGAATTCCTGGTAACCCAGCTATTCCCAGGGCAGGTGCTACCCCACGCCGGTTTATTCTGTTACTGAATCCAAAACCTGATCCTGGAAGACCGAATGAGCCCAGTTGTGAAGGCTGGGACGAGTTAAGATTGCTTGGGGCTTGTTGGACTGGGAGTGAGCCTGAATGTCCCGGGCAAAACCTGTTGATGCTACGAGCAGCAGGGGTTTGATGGTTGTGCTTACCCTCGTACGTAGTTATGACAGAGCTAAGGTCCGTGGATGCCCTCTCGACATGCTTTCGGACATTGCAGTTGTTGTCAGTGCATTTGTAGTAACTCCTGCAAGGGAATTTCCAATTTCCAAATACCAAGTTAGTTAACCTATTTCTAGTGCATATGATAAGTACATGTTTTGTTTGAAGAATAGAAAACATGCACACAGCAGAAGGTGAATTACCTTGGATTGGGATTTCCTTTAACAAGTTTCTGTCCATATTTACGCCAGCGATACCCATCATCTATGACGTCCACTTCGCTCTTTGTCTGAACCACAACTCTTGGCTCCTTCATGGTTCTGCTAGCCCCCATATCTGGAGTATACATTTCAGTTTTCCTGTAGAAAAGAACATGAATATATGATTTGATCAATCTCCAAACAATTGCTCGTAAGTTTAATACTCAGATAACAAACCTTTTCTTTGGTCCTGCTCCTGGTATCTCAACTCTGACATCACGGTTTGTCAGGCGATCATCATCCTTGCCGTTTACGAATCTGCCCATGTATCCATATTTACTACCCTTTTGGGATAGAAAGATCGAAGAGCCTTTTTTCCCCTGTGCAATCGAGGACATTGCATCAACATTGTCTAACTTTATAGATGACCAGGCGATATCACCATCTGAGCCTATGTGAGATGCTTCGTGGTTCTCAAGCTGCACTTCTGCAGGTGCCGGGCTGCGAATAGGAGGAGGTTTAGGGTGGTTATGGGACCCTTTATGAGTCGCCTCCCCAAAACCTTCAGCCGCATGTTGGATTTTTTTCCTGGCCGGACAATCTGCCTGTGTGCACTTGAAGTAACTCCTAGGAAACTCACTTCCTTTCACCTGCTTCTGACCATATTTTCTCCAAGTATAACCATCATCAATAGGCTTAGGCTCTTTTCTGCTTCGATCTACAACATCTTCTTCTTGTGGATTCATAGGTGGTGAAAACTCTGTACCACCAGATGCATTCTGAGTCTGCTGTGAAGATAGATACTGGCCTCCATTCATGTCTTGTGGATTGGAACCATCTGCCTGCTGGAGACTCGTATTGGTTTGGGCGTAAATATTTGAATTATCTATACCTTGAGGCGGAAATGGGATATCTGAAACATTAGGACAAGTACAGGACTCTGGAGCAAAACCAGAATTGGAGTTTACCTGACAAACGAGAAAAAAAAAGAAGTCAGAGAAACGTATCAGAAACTTATCCTTGACAATTACGAGCTAAGGAAGGGGCAGATATTTACTCCGGTAGCAGCACCAAAATAAGACGATGGATTAGCATCATTGAACCGAAATGACGAGGCATTGAAGTCTGGATAAATATTCTCCTTCCCTTTATCAGAATTATCCACCGGTAGCGTAGAGTTTTGGTTGTTCCCATCTGGGGCTGGGGTAAATTTGCCTACTGTAGGAGATGATGGCATAGCCTGCAGAGAGAAAACTCCATCAGTTAAATACTGTTATAACTCTCAACCATAGTCCATAGGTGATAACTGACTGTCAAACATATAGCAGACTATTGAAAAACTCTCATGCTCAAATGTACAATATAGGAGGATGTATGAAACCGTCGTATCTCCATAGTCCATACATCTTCACCAAAGATAAAAACTGCTTCATAATCACTACATTATTCCTCAAGATCATTCATAACAGACAAAACAACTCATATTCATAATTCTAAAAACTAGCAAAACAAGAAACATACGGAATCTCAAAAGTTTGACAATAGTTAAATACTCTGAGCTTACCAGTGGATTGGTGATTAATTCAGGAGTATCAAGAAAAACTGAGGGGCTAACGAGGTCAGGAGGAGTCGTCCAGCAAGAAGACATCATTCCCTGATTCTGGGAATAATCTTGAGGATTAGTGCTTACTGTGTTTATCCTCAGGGCATTGGCATCAAAGCCACTTCTAGCTACAGCCCTCTCCTTAAAACCTCCATGATTTGGGTTTGTAGATTCAACTAGAGTATTTGCGTTCATATTTTCATGTGCCACTGTGTTGAGCGAACTTGCATTCATTCCATTAGGATATACAAATGCACCTTGTCCTTGAGAACCTTGGAGAAGGCCCCCACTTATATTTTCAACTGCCAGTGTGTTGAGGGAATTAGGATTCATTCCATCAAAGTATCCGATTGCACCTTCTCCTTGAGGACCTTGGAAAAGATGTCCATTAATATTTTCACCTGCCACTGTGTTTACGGCACTTGGATTCACTCCATCAGGATAGTCGAATGCACCATGCCCTTGAGGACCTTGGAAAAGGTTTCCATTTGTAGTTTCATCTACCACTGTTTTAAGCACACTTGGATTAATTCCATCAGGATATAAGAATGCACCTTGCCCTTGAGGACCCTGGAATGGATTTCCATTTATAGTTTCATCTGCCAATGTGTTAAGCACACTTGGGTTCATTCCATCAGGATATGCGAATGTACCTTGACCTTGAGGACCTTGGAATAGATTACCAGTTACATTTTCATGTGCCATTGTGTTGAGTAAGGCTGGATTCATTCCATCAGGATATCCTAGTGCACCTTGCCCTTGAGGACCTTCAAAAAGTTGTTGATTTGTATTTTCATCTGCTACTGTGTTAAGGGAACTTGGATATATCCCATCAGGATATCCAAATGCACCTTGCCCTTGAGGCCCTTGGAACAGGTGTCCACTTATATTTTCGCTGTCAGTGACTGCATTTGTTTCTGCTACAATATTATCTAGCATGGACGTGAAAGTTTCTCCTGGAGCTGGAGAGTACATCCAATCATCCATACACGCAACATAATCATCATAAGTACCCATGAGAATTTGTATCTGTGACAAGTTATGTCAAGTTAGTATAATAAGAAATATGGAGAATCTGAAAACCTGAAGAAGTTGATACATGAAACATACCAATAGTAGTAAATGAGTATTCCAATTGATTGTATATTTGTAATGTCAATCGTTTTTTCCAATCACAACTGGATAGGATACAGATATAGGTTCAGTAAAACGTACATAATCAAAATAAGTGATAATATACAGATTGAACGCATATACCATTTACTCAGCAATGCTACATGAACAGGACACAACAAACATGATGCCAATCACACAAGTTTAATCATTTACTTAGCAATTCAACACTACGCGACAAACATGATGCCAATCGCAGTAATCACACCATTCATTTAGCAGTGGTACATGACAGGACAAACATGTAGTCAGTCAGACACATCACACCATTTATGTATCAATGTAACGCGACACTACAATAAGGAAGTCAATCACACAAAGCACACAATTTATTTAGCAATGCAACGCGACATGAAAAAAAGAAAGACAATTACACAAATCAAACCATTTATTTTGCAAGGCGGCGCGACATGACAAACAAAAGCCATTTACACAAAGCAAAACATTTATTTAGCAACGCGGCTACGACAAACAGAAAGCAAATTCACAAAGCACACCATTTGTTTAGCAAAGCAACACGAATACGACAAACAGAAAGCAAATTCACGAAGCACACCATTTGTTTAGCAAAGCAACACGATAAAGAAAAAGCCATACAAATCACACCATTTATTTAGCAATGCAACGGGACAAACATAAATTCAATCACACAAATCAAAAGAGATCACAAATCTTTCTTGTACAAAATTCAAAACAAAACAACCAAGACAGAATTCTCCTCAAAAGTTCATCCCAATGAGTTTTAATTGTTTAATAAGACTTACTAATTCAGCAACACATGTAGATCTATTGTAGCTAGATTCATAATTCATTAAATCAATAAATCTGAAATACAATCTCACATTTCAAACAAATATAAGATATTCCACCCAAACCAAAATCATCTCATGCATGGCCAAACATTCCATTCCATCAGTCTTTAAAGGAACATAAAAATGGAACATCTTACCTAAAACCCTATCAAGATTCCAACATATTAGGAAAACACCACATAAACCAACAAAAAATATCAACTTTTTCTCAAACATAGATAGGACCATCAACTTTTATTTCTTGTATACAAGACAAGAAATAAACATTCAATCTCACAGAATTATTATTAACCACAACAAAAATTGCATCCACAACATAATCTAAATACAAGAGACCAGTTATCATGACAGTTGAATAACAAGATGACATATTTTTTTACCTGACCAAACAATAGAGCAAACTAAGAGAGAGCTACTATTATTCTGGTTTTATACCTTGTTTTGATAACTCAATTTCTTTATGCTCCTGTATGCTTTTCTAGTTAGTAAAGAGAAATGTGTTTAGTGATGACACAAAAGAAGTTTTTATTTGATATGCAATGAGAAACCATTGTGAGGTTTCTTTGCTTATTTTACTGTGTTGCAAAGTGCAATAACAGTTAGTAGTAGTAGTATGAGTACATAACTAACTGCCTTTCACAACTGACTGACAAATATCAGGATATATCTTTAAATACTATATCATTATTTTACTATAATTGTCTTTTGGAAATATAATGATGGATTTGCTATGAGGGCTTATTTGGATAATGCTTAAAAATGTTTGACTAGCCAACGGGATTATGCCACATGGGATAAAAGTTTGACTGGAAAATTAGAGTTGAAATAGTATGGTAATTAGTGGTTTTGGAATTAATAAATAAGGGAAATATTTTTGCAAATATTATAATACTTAGGTAAATCATGGAGGGGTAAATAGTTGGTAAAATGTGTAAGGATTTAAATGCAATTTTGTATCCACTAGTATTTGGCTCAAACTTTTTATTTTTATCTTTGAATAAATAAACAAAAATTCACTTTCATATCCCTCTCTTTATAGATTATTTCATGAATCTATGCTTGTTGGTACACATTTTTTATATTGATAATTATCTATATACACTTTTAAAAATTATTATCACATTTCTTCTTTCATGCGGCCCATACTATACTATGTTATCTTCAAAAATATACTTTAATTTAACCGAAAATCAATAATAAAGTGTCAATAAATGTAAATCTATTGAAAAGATTATCACATTACATTTTTCATTCGACTACCATATTTTTCATTTGACTTCTTTAAAGATATAATTTAGTTACAAATAAATAATATTTGTTACGGCTTTTGATAAGTCCATGGATTGTTGACGTGTTACATAAGTTGGAAAATCATATTACGTATTCTGGAAAATCATATTACGTATTTTGAAAAATCATATTACATTTTTAAACGGAAAATGTAAAAATCATATTACACTAATTGTTTTGAATGCATTTCTGTTTTAATATTACATTACTATTCTGATATTTAAAATAAATGATAATGCAAATCAATATTTGATAATTAAAATGTTAATTACCAAAATATTATTATTTTATTTAAAACTATCACTAGTATACGTACTATTCTTGCATAAAGTCTTGTGGAGCCGTGTATAGGTAATTTCAAACTAAATCGGTTCATGTAATAAAAAAAAAGAATTGTTGTGTTCAAATATGCAGTTTGTGTATATGCACCATGAGTTCTCGGTAATAGCACCCCAATGTTTGACAAGTAGTTGAATATATATGTCCCAGAGATAATTAAATTGAGGTCGAATTTTATATAAATATTTTAATTTAATATTTATTTATAATTATTGCTCATCTATATACTAAACACTACAATATGTAAATATTATTATACGTTTGTTTGTAATATCTTACACATGTTCCAATGAGCTATATGCTATCACTAAGAATGTAATATCTTGAGTGACATAACACGACTCTAAAATAGCCTCAACCAATAATCATGGAGAATGAGATATCGATGATGCATTGAAGATTGGCATGTTTCGTCTGGATCATATCATTTAATTTGATGGTGTAATAGTTCTCACGACTACGAATTAATTACTTAGTAATTCGTGATGAACACATGAACTTTAGTGAGTGTTGGTATTTACCAAGCTGAGAAACCGTTTGATCGATGTAATATATTGGCGTGTCTACAGAAGTAACGATTTGTAAGGTGGTGTAATTAGGATTGCGCAACAGACAATTGGATAATATCTGATTCGTTTCCGGTCAAACAGATGGCTGAAATGCCTAACCGTTATTCGATCCAGAGCGAATTGGAGAAATTCGTTGAATAACATATAAATTTACGGATATTCGTTATCCATAAAATTTAATTTACAAAAAGTATTTTTCAACGTGAATTGAACTATAAAATGATGAATAAAAAATAAAAATGATATTAATTATGAGAGTACACCAAACAAAATAGATTCAAATATTAAAATACACATCAAAGTTTGAAACTAAATTAAACGATTAAAATATCCATAATCATTCATTATAATATGTTTTGATTAGGGATTTTTAATATATTTATATGTAATACTAGAACGTGAGAACACGCTACGTGTATTTATTATTATAGTATTTACTTATAAATAATTGATTTGATTAAATATATCGATGTAAATAATATTCTTGTTTATGATAATAAATTATCTTTTTTTATATGAATTTGTGTTAGTGCAAATTGATCTATTTTTAATTCAATTGGAGAATATAGAGAAGAAAAATCAGCTATCCTTGTTTATTTACAATTAATTAAATTGGTTGGGGTTGAATTAGAGCTTGAAATTTAAGTGGAGAAGAAATATTAAAATTATTTTAATGATGAATTGATTTTTGTTAGGGTTGTATTAGTGCTTGTAAGTTAAATGGGTTAAAAAAAATTGATTTTTGTAACTAAAGTCTAATTTACATATTTATTATAAATAAGTTCAATTTAACTTACACTAAGTACTCTCAATATTTGCTCCCCCCCC
>JAYMSP010000876.1:0-39688 GCA_036897095.1 Plantago elongata | reverse complement strand
CGATGGTGGTGAGTGAGGGCGGAAAAGGGGCGAAAGAGAGCGGGAGTGGTGGTGTGGTGTTGGAAATGAGGCGGAGGTGGGGTATTTATAGGTGGAGAGAGGCGGCAATGCTTCCATGGGAAGCTTCAGTAACGACTTGTTTTGTAAACTTCACTACTCCAATCTTCCATGTCAAGCTTCACTACTCCAATTTTCCATGAGAAGCTTCACTAACGGCTCGTTTTATTCTGGACTCCAAATGGCTCGCAAATAAATTCCAGAAAAATATAAAAATTGATTCTCGGGCGATATTTAAGACGAACTAAAGCCGTATTAAAATAAATATTTTTATTTTATTATTTTTTATTATTGTTTTAATATCAAATACTAATTTAACGCTTGTTCGTAATTAACTGGCGATCGTAACCGGTCGATAATTTCCGAATTCAACTCGTTGTTACTGTCGAATAATTCACGTACATCGAGTCAGTAGTCACTGGTCAGTTAAAATAATAATATTAATACTGAGTTAATTTCGAATACACGGAATAAGATTTGCGGTTCTTACAAGTCGATTTTCCACCAAAAGACTTCCACAAGTATTATTTGACACTTTTCAGGACATTCTCAACGTTCCACAAGTATTATTTGACACAAGTATTATGAATTAAGATTCATTGTTTTATATATATATATATATAGAGAGAGAGAGAGAGAGAGAGAGAGAGAGATAATTGTGAAACGTATTCTGGTTTTAAACTATATTTTAAACAATATGTTTATTTGGTTGATCTTAGTTCAAGTCTAAATAAATAAATCTATGAAAATTAATTAATAATCGAACACTCTTAGTAATTATTATTAAATCAATGAATATTATGAAATTGTCCCCCTGTCCCTCTAAGAGTTAAAACAACTTTTCATTTTCAGCGTCCAACCAAACATCTATACCAACCAAAGGGAAATAAATTTTCATTTATAGCAATAACCTCCACATTAAAATTCATTTTTAATCATATATTATTGGACACGTGTACTTTTTCGCTCAATTAAAACCTCAAACTCCTTTTTAACCACATATTTATATGCGATCACATATTTTTCTTAAAAAACGTGAAAAATTAAAATTTTACACTTTTACATGGAGGAATGGAGTATAAAAGTTACAAAAGAAATTATAACAAAGTAAGGACGTTCGAATTCCAATTCGTAACAAAAAAATCATATTCAAATATTTCCTATTGTAAGTTATATCCGTTACATTTTTATTTTATTATCATCTATTCAATTTTATTTTATTTATCTTGAAATTTATTTTTGAACCCGTAAATAATTGAACTCGAAATCGGGGATTGAGGAAGTGGAAGTGGCTAAAAGAAGAACATAGTATTTATATCAAAATTATGAAGACAAGGTCATTTTACAGATCTAAGAGGGCCAATATGTGAAAAAGATGATTCTTCTTTCTTTCTTTCTTTCTTTCAAAGAGTGTGTGTAAAACTAATAAAGCTAATATTCCAAGCAGAAATTAATACTGCGTGATTCTTCCTCTTCTTTGTTTCTTTGTGCTTGATGGTGATGATGATGGTTCACGATTTCTTTTTTGCCTTTTCTCTCTTTTGTTGTCCTGCTTCCTGATCTAACTGCCATGGAGAAAGGCATTCGCGAAATTATAGCCACCTGGAGCGGTTGAAAACAACATTGCGGCCTTATATATCCGGTTAATCGGACTCTGATGAAAGATTTTCAGATTTCTATGAAAATTATATCTTCATGAAGCTCAAGGAAAGATAAAAAGATTTGGTATATATTGTTTTATCAATTGAATTTGGTAAGGGATATGGAGGTAGAAAATTGAATTTAGGGGGAAATGGATATGGAGGTGTTAAAGGAGAGATAATTTCGTTTTTTCAATTCTAAAATAAATGACGATTGATTGATATGGACGATTCAAATTGTTTTGTGTTTATTACACGCGCGACTTGGTGAGAATGGGTCATTATTCAATTGTAGCTAAATTTGAGATGGAACAATCAAAATTTAGAAATAATCGGTGTTTCTCCACACGCCCATTATTTCGTTATATTATTATATTTAATATGAGATTGATGGATGGGAAGAGGTAGGAAAAATAATTCTTTCAGATTCGTTATTATGCGTGCAATCACTACTTCAATTTAGAAAGTTTGGGTCTATTGGAATGCATAGTTTTGAATGGTAGATGTGAAAATTATTGTTAGCAGTTGTTTGGTTTGAGTGGAAATGTACAAATTCAACCATGAAAAGTCAACAAAACCCATGTTTGGTTTTCTGGAAGACATGGAATTGTTTTTGTGGAATTCGGTTGAACCAAATTTCCATATGCATTACCGGGATTCTCCTTCAAGCGTTAATTTGCCCAACAAACCCACAAAATAATTTCCTCCATGGAGCAGGTATTTCAAACGGGATTGTTTTGGTGAACAATGCTAGCGAATTAATCACTGCCGAATTGAACTGTACATATACTGACCAAGGTCACCATATAAAAGCCCTTGATTACTGTTGATGAGCCCTAAATTTTGTAGTCGCAACTGAGTCTGGATTCGACGACACAGGCGATTGAATTGGTTGCGCCTTCTTCTTCAGTCATCAGTTTACTTTCGGTGAGTAATACCATTGTTGATGCGACTCAATTTGTTACATTAATTAGTTGGTTGAACTGATTGTTGCGGTAGTCGAATTGGTGGATTAAATTGAAGTTACATTAGATTGTAAAACTTTGTTAATGTGAATGAGTTAGTAATCGTTGCGACATGAGTATTATTATGATTTGGTATTTAATTGTACAAACTATGAGTATGGTAATGTATTCGTGGCTATTCAATATTGTTTTAGTTTTCAATTTAAGTGTGTAGCTATACTGCAGTTTGTTTCTTCTTAATTTGGTTGATGTTTCTGATTTAAGTGTGCATGATGCTTGATTTGGTTTATGTTTGAATGAATACTTGTTTCATATTGTTGGGCTTGTCAAACAATTGACATTAATCATGTTCTATTGGCTGGGATATTAGATAACATGGATCCGACCGAAGCGTATCGTAGGAGAATGTGTGTTGTACTTTGCATGACTTGATATTACTTAACCCGTACCCGGCGTCATGTAGCGGGCAATCGTAATGGTCCTATACGATATTCACTTAAGTTGAAGGAACCTAGGCAGTCTGAGTATTTATCGAGGTTGTATCTAGAGAGTGATACGAACTGCAAGAATGTTTTGAGAATGGAGAGGAAGTCATTTGCTGATTTATGTACTCTATTAACAACATCGGGTGGTTTAGTTAAGAGTAAACATGTTACCGTAATAGAAAAGGTAGCAATTTCTTGTCATCATAGGGCACAACATGAAGAATATGATTAATGTGTTTGCATTTGAACACTCGGGTCACACTATAAGCATCTACTTTCACGAGGTGTTGAAGTCCGTTCTTCAATTGCACACATTCCTAATAGCCAAACCGGAACCAATAACAACAGATTGTAATATTGAGCCATGGAAACACTTCAAGGTCAACCTCTACTTCCTTTGTATTATGTATTTTGTTGTTTGTGAGATGAATCTGAATTTGTTTTTGTTATTTCAGGGGTGTCTTGGTGCTTTGTATGGGACATACATCGATGCGACAATGATCAAGTTGAGGTAGTGTTGGTACAGAAGTAGGAAGGACACCATTGCAATCAGGCCCAGCGCGGTAAGCCCAACCGCGCAGGGCCTCAGCTTGCCAGGGGCCCCGAGGCCCAATAACTATGGCCCATTATGCAGCTTTCGTTTTTTATACCTGGCCTAAACCCAACCAAAACTCTGAGAAATCAGTCGCCATGGGAAACGATCTCCACAAGCCGAGCCAAGACCGAAGCCCTTCACCGCCTTGGGATGAGCTGCCGTGGGATGTGACGGTCAATATCTTTAACCGTTTAGGCGCAATCGATATCATCGAAAATGTGCAGAAAGTCTGCACTACCTGGCGTAAGGTGTGTAAGAATCCCTCCTCGTGGCGCGTGATTGACATGGGAAGCTCCGGTGAGCTCGATGAAATGCTGTACAAACTCGAGATCATGTGCCGTCACGCAGTGGACCGGTGCCAAGGGCAGCTGGAGGAGATTAACATTGAGTATGTTTGCACTGACGAGTTGCTTCACTACATTTCTGAAAGGTACATTGCTGAAATTCTTCAATTTTCTAATGTTATTATTCGTGTCGTTTGCTTAATTGTCTGATTAAGCACTGGAATATATCAATTTTTCGATTTGTGTGTGTGGTTTGTTTGGTGGTTAATGGTTTGGCTAATTGTAAATAAGATCCTCATGAGTCATATGCAATTGAGGAAATCTGCATTTTGTCCACTATCCTGCGTTTCTTTGAATTCGTTGTCTGGGGTTCGTAATTTTGCTTGTTTGGTACTTGTAACGGTTGATTTTGGATGTTTTGCACGTTTATAAATTTTTTTACTTAATATCGCGTATAGTGTTGGGCCTCGTTTATTTTTTTTGCATAGGCCTCTCAATTCTCGAAGACGGCCCTGATTGCAATCAATGTCCTTGGTGTATGCGATTGGAGAATGCGATTCGTGTATGTTCTCACCGGTTGAGAGGGATCTTCTGCGGATGGGAAAATATTGCGTGATTCAATTACAAGGGACGAAGGTGGCCTCCAAGTACCTAAAGGTGTGGTTCACCTTCTTTTTTGATTATGCTATTGATTTTGAACTATTTGCTATATGACTGTAGATATTGTTTTGTGCTGTGCATTTTAAATTTTAGGAAAATGAATTTTTTTTATTATGCTAGTGTTTCTGAACTATTTGCTATATGACTGTAGATATTAACTAGTGTTGTGCATTTTACATTTTGGGCAAGAAATTATTATCTTTTCGACCCGGGGTATGGAAATGCTCCTGGATTTTTGGCACCATACCGTCAAACAAGATACCATCTTCAAGAGTGGGCACGTGGTGATCGGAGGTCATTAACAAAAGAGGAGTACTTTAACTTAAAGCATGCCTCTGCACATTATGTCATTGAACGTACTTGGGGGTTGCTAAAGAAAAGACTTGGCATCTTACAATCTCCCTCCTTCTACTCAATTGACACTCAGAATCACATCATTTTGTGTTGTTGCTTGATTCACAACTTCCTCCATAACCATTCACTCGATGACTATCTCGACGAGGAAGATTCATCATCATCATATGATGATGATGAAACTCCTCCTCGGAGAGCTCGTCATGAAGCTTAACTACCCACACTTTACATTACTGAATTAGAATTTGAGTAGCCCACCTGGGTTGCATTGCGTGAAGTCATGGCAACTGTGATGTTTAGTTGTTGGAGAGAGCATTTGTGTAATAGAGGAAGGGGATGAGTTGGTAGCTATTGTTGGATTGAGAAGTGTTAAGGGATCAATCTACATTGTTTGTTTGAGATTGTAGTGTATTTGTATTGTTATGTTGGTGTTTAATTTGTATTCATGTGGATTGTTTATTGGAATGTAATGAATTTTAACATTTATGTTAACAGTTGTAGGTGTTATTACATGGTCTCCAAATATATTGAAATTCTATTCATGTTTAGCTGACCATTTGGTGAAATGAATTAGTTAGTATTGTTTAATAAATATATGCATCATTTGTGTTTTCTGGTGCTTGGTGATAATGGAAAATATTGTTTCTGTGTTTATATTTGGTAATGCTTTTCTCAAATTTGTAAAATAGTGAAGTATATGTTCATCTATTGATTGATTCTTTGTTGTGTACAAAACAATGGACAGAGGTCACTACGATCCAATGAGGGGAGGATGGTCTGATAGTGAAGTCTTCAACTACGATGGCTCAAGCAACAATGACATGGACACACAAGGTCCATCATCACAAGCTCATACTGCCCGGTCAACTGGAACACCACATGGCATTGATGATGATGATGAAACGACGAAGAACATTCGGGAAGAGCTTGAGGAGATTTGAAACCCAGACTACTACAAGTGGACTCCTGATCTAGAAGTAGAGCTAATTGAGGCTATGAAAGTGGCTAAACTAGCCGGTCACAAATCCCCACAAGGTTTCAAAAAACAGGGGTGGCTTTGTATGCTTTTGCACATGAACACTGCGTTCCCAGCTTCAAAGATAACTGAGGGAAACATCATGAACTATGTAAAGACGTGGCGTAAATTATTTATCGGAGTCCTTGGAATCAAGAGTAAGAGTGGAACTGGATGGTGTGATGTTACTCAGAAGTTTGATTGTGATCCCGAAGTTTGGAAGGATGCTTGCAAGGTAATTGCAACATAAATCTTAATCCTAATTTTCCGCACATACATGTCTGATCTGTGTTTCATGAAATTGTGTGATGCTTCATGTTTTAGTTGTAGTTGTATTGCAAACTGTTATTTGAGAAACTAGTACTTCAACTATTCTTCAAATGTTTTTTGTTCACATTAACATGTTAAGCTTATTGAGGGAAAGAGAAACAAACATTGGGAGTTCTACTGTGACTGGGTTGAGATATTTGGCACGGATCGTGCGGCTGGGAAAAAAGTTGTTGATTTTCAGTCCGTTGCGAAGTTGATTCTTGTTAGTGATAGGTACAAGTCCATCATTGGTGATTCGGTTACTATGCATGAGGATGGACTGGTTGATACAGGTAGCAACAATAGTGATGGTTCAGATACTAGTGTGTGTAAGCGTAGAAGGCGGAATGCTTGAGACTTTGATGCGATTTGTGGCACAAATGAAGGAAATTGTTGGATATGGCTGTCAAAGATTGGTGAAGATGGGAAGGACTTGAGGACGCGACGTATTGAAGGACTCGATTTCGAGCTTAAGAAGTTTTGACTCCTACCTTTAAGGGATCGTCTTATGATTGGTGACATCATTGCTACTAGCAAGGAAAAGCTCGAGCGCTTCTACTCACTCTCAAACGATGACCGTGAAGAATATTTGAAGTATGAACTGACCAAAGTGAACAAGCCGATATGGTAAATGTTCGGCCACACTAATGCTATGGGATTTGTCTTCAAGATGTGTTTTGTTTGATTGATGAGTAACTTTGTGTTTGCTTTTAAAAAAGGATTGTGAACTATTAGCATTCTGTAGGCAGTTAACTCTTTGTTTCATGTTTCGAACTTTGCCTACATATGAAAACACTATAATCATGTATCATTATTATGTGAGCTTTGATGCGTATTAGAATGATGTTTAAATGTTTTCGATTAGTTCCCACGGCACACTTGACATGCAATGCTTTTTTTTCTCCTACTAGTACTTGTAATGTGAAGAATCTGTTAATGTTGTCCCCCAAGTATTTCACTCACCATGCGAATATATTTGTCCAAAACATTGAAAGTAGAAATTACACCAATAAAAAGACAAGTGATTTGAAATCACAACGTTAAGCAACTACATAACAAGTAGAACATGAAATGAAGACCACAACATATGACTCACTTATTCGTAACAAAAGAATAACGAGAAGACACGACATGACCATAGAACATTGTGAGTCAGACAATCAACAAACTGCACCTATGAAGGTTGAATCATTTGAAGCATGGATGCAAATACCACAAATGTGGATCATCCACATCAACCTCAAGTGCGAATGCATCACCCACATCTAGTCCGGTTTTGTCGATCACGTTTTTCCACCCCTTGGTAATTTTAGAGCACTTCGTCAACAATGTAACTTTGATCTTCATGTCGTAGTAATTGGTAAGCCTCAGTGTAATTGGTATATCTGACCCCTCCTCCAACACGTTTTTATCTCGTCTGAGAAGACATCCGAGGGTAATTTCCGGATCGAGACGTCCGGAACTGATTTTGCCTCCTCTACTAACGTGCTATGATCTTCCACACTTGGTTCTCTTTAGGTTCAGATATAGACTCATATACCTTGGTGGTCCGGACCTGCTTCCTTTTGGATATTGCACTTTGGTCCGGCTATCCCTATCACGGTATTCTTGCATGTTCTGGTCAGGTATCACCTCGGATGGTCCTTAGCTCGGGATCCTATGCTCGGATCCTTGAGGCCTTGTCCTTGTAATACAGTGATGTCTTAGAATCCAATCGTGAGACATCCAAATAACGAATTTGACATATTCCCGTATCAACACAATCATCACACCAAGCAGAACCACAAGCATACTAAATCCAATGACAAGCAACTTCAGATTGGATATCTTACCGTTCTGAGCCTTCAATATGTCTTGCAGCTTCTTCTCATGATTAGCTCTACCCAAGTATCCCTCAGCCACAATTTTTTCCAGATTAGCCCTTCCAGCAAACTCTCTGTAGCGGATAAGTCCTCCTGTGCTTCCAATTTCTCATCGTGCATTTTTTTCAGCATCATTGAAGTCCTAGGGCTCAAAGGATCGCAATTCCACTTGAAATAGCGACAACCAAACTGGATAATACATGAAATCAAAACATATACGCACTGTGAGTTCACAAGCCAACAATTTTATCAATTAAACCTCTAAATGTTCCAAAAATACAAACTCAAGTGAAGTTCCCGAGCCATTTGCACACTTTGAGTAGGGACGCCCATGATAATCCTCCCAATCAATTGTGTCGACTAACACCTCTTTCGGCACACAGTTACTTACACCAATCGAATTCCATCATAAGCATTTCGTTATTCATTCTAGTGATCGAACCACTACTATTAGATGATGTACCTTGAGTTACCATGTAGAATTTCAGATTCAAGGTGGATGAACTAGGGTTTGGGAGGATGAAATTTGGGGACTAGGGTTTACCAATTCTCTATTTTATAACACCAATTTCATGATTTGGGGATTAGAAAAAGAATTCCCGTCACAGGCCAAGCGAATGAACTAATATGGCCCAGCTCTTTGATCTGCTAACATAGGTCCAAGACCCAGTTATGACAATATCATTTCCATGAAATTAAACCAAACAACGAAATTGTCGAAATACAAAATTCAATTCACATCTGATAACTAAGAAACTAAACATAAAATTTAGTACAAATCCACCTAACAACTATGAAATTCTGATTTCTTAAATATTTTATGAAATTCTCTCCCTAACCATTTCAATCAAAAACCAAATACTACCTTAGGTGATTTGTACTGAAATGTTTGTTCCTTTTGTGAAATTTTATCAATAATAATTTTACGGATTAAAAGAAACTTATCATTGAGAATTAATTCTCTAGCCTATAACGGTTGAGCATATTACATAGAGAACGTTTTGTGACTTGTTTCCATCCTTAAATGCATTGCTTGGATACATTTAGTGGATACTTTTCATGTACTTAACCTATAATCAGGATCAACATTAGCCCCGTAATTAACACGGTGCTAGATATCTCAGAACGAAAGATTTCCGAATGAGTACGATAGTGACCAATAGTTTAGTCTACATTCTTGAATGCCTCTTCAACTTATTAACGGGTTGTGAGTTGTGACTTATGAATTTTAAATTCATAGTATTTTATTATGTGGTTATACACGTATTTCTACATTCTTGCTAAATCTCTAAGATTTAGTGTTCTAGACTGATCTATTAGAATCTAGAAAGACTTAGTAAATACAAATATATAGTACTATTGTTGTTGACGAAAATTTGTGTTTACTTCAAAATCTTGATAGTTTAATTTCATAAATAATTACTAAATGATATTGATTAATTATATAGACATTTGATGACTTCATAGCACTAGTATTTGTTTAGCATCTCTTTTATTTGTAAATTGAATGTAAATGGCGTAATAAGACTTGAATATCTAAACAACATATATGGAATAATGGAAGCGTGTGAATTAATCTAAATTATTTTCCTAACCAAAGACATTTATGCAAAATAACAATAAATCACAACCTAACTGTCAAAAAATAGCTCGCACTAGTCCCCTTTTGAAACTCTTGTTATTGGATTAGACCTATATCATAACTTCGTATGGTTCTAATAATTTACGTGACATTATCGAATGATAAAAGTCTTGAATAAAATAGGCACTAGAACGTTATTGTTTGATCTTTTACTACAACAACATCTAGAATGACATGAATAATGTAATCTTACACCGGAAAATCCTTACTCTTCCCCCCTCTTACTATGGCAAAATAGTGTTCTTGATAATTATGGTTTATGCAGAATGTATAAGTAGTGATTTTAAATTCAAAGTTTATTTAATTTTTAAACGACCAAAATACATTTTCATCACGCTCAAAATGTCAATTCCAAGTTGATATTAAGTAGTTGAGTTAGCCAACACCCTTACACCTATGCTCATGAAGGAGCAAACGACAAGAAATTGAAGGTAAACTTTTAAGTCAAAAAAACCATACCCTCACCATGAAAAATACGGTGCGAGATGATGTTCTTAAGTGGCAACCGCAATACACTACCATAATCCTAGTATGTTTAGCGTTAATTGTGTTTCACGTTTGATTAGAATTAATTTCCGGGAAGTAGGAATATGATTGATGTATTTTACCCTTTTTGCTTTTCATTTTCTACTTAATTGGGATGCAAATTCTTATTAATTCATCATTTTAAAATAAGCAAATTTCCCATAATTTAAAATTTCTTGGACGAATATTAACATCAAATTAGTAAAATTAAAAATTTAAATAACTTACCGGATTAAAAGAGACACTAAAAGTTTATAGGACCAAATCGACATTGTATAAAACATACAGGATTAAATGAAGAATTTTTTCGTAATGTATGTATGTATGTATACATACACACACACACCACCCATCAACGCAATTGTGCAAAGACTAATGACTGTGATAAGTCATTACTCCATTTTAAATTTCAGCCATGCCATAAACCCACATTTTGGCAACTAGGCGAAGTAATCAACATGATAATCTTAGGTCAAACTTATATATCCTGATATCATCACTAGATTATATAACCTGATCGTACATGCCAACACGTTCAGAATCAACATAGTTTACTGGCATACATCAGGGAATACGATTAGAATCAACACAATTTACTTGCATTTTTAGATCGGCTAATTTATCAGCAAATGATTATATATGTTTCCATGTAACATATTTATTTTAAAAATAAATTTATCAAACTTGTAAGTTAGCTGATAAATTTATGTTGAACAACCAGTTAAATTAATCAATTTAATGATGTATTTTGGTGACTTTACGAATTTGTTGATTAACCAATGAGTTTAATGTGAAGGTTAAGTAACCAATATATATCTATATAAAAATTCACAAATACTCTATATCGGATTATTTTGTAATTTATCAAGAATAATTATAATATATTTGTCCACGAATGGCTCGCTGCTTTAATTTATGTGGCCACCATAGCTGCTTTAGTTTATTTTTTGAGAACAATTTCACGGAAAGACTTGCTAAATGCATGATATACTTTGAGTTAGCTAAGTTATATTCAATACCTTAGTTAAAATTTACTTAATTGAATTTAACTAAATTAAATCAAATTAAATTCAATTCAATTGAACTGAATTAAACTAAACTGAAGTAAAATATAAATTATAATTAAGCAGAGCGAAACTAAATTAAATTAAATGAACCTAAACTGAATTGAAGTGATTTTAAGTTGAAGTTGAAGAGAACATAGTCTTACTCCATTATTGATATACTATGTGAACCGTTTAATGTAACAAATTATTTTACCAAATTTTTATTTTAAAATGACAAAAAATATATTAATACTTTAAAAGTGTACCAAATCCCCTGAATTATGTTACTAAAAAAATCCACTTGAATAATTAAAAAATATAATGTGAAATCCCCTAAGGCTGTCTTATCTTCAATTAAAATTTAATGAATTGAACTGAAGTGATTTTCAGTTAAAGTAAACATATCTTAAATTGATAAATTAAACTTTGTTCTCTTTCAACTGAAATTTTGCTGAACTAAAATGAATTGAATGGAATTGAACTAAACTAAAGTGAAGTGTAGTATAAATTATAATCTATTACGAAATACCGAATTAAATTAAATTAAATTAATTTTATGTGACAGGCCTGAGTTTTACCAAAATTTGTGCTGAGACGTAGTGATTCTTTAGTACAACCGAAGTATATAGTGATTCATGATATGATAAACAACACAAGGAAAAACATGTTTTGAAAACGTTATACCTCGAGCATATAAAAATGTAAGCAGCCCATGTAAGTAATTAACCCACAATTTAAACTTACTTCCATAACGGTGAGGTAATAGGCAAAGAAGATTTAACCTTCTTAATTTCCTTGACTAGTAAGAGATGCATGCACATGCGTGAAGTCTTATCCAAATAGCCACTAATAGCATGTTTTACCCATGTTTAGAATAGTTCATCACCTTTGCATTATTAACATTTGAATTGCGTTCTTCCATATTTTGCACAAATGCATCTTCTTAAAAACTTCATTTCTCTGCATAATCTTTTCAAGTGAAATCATCAACATTGAATTCAAATGCACGTGTCAGCTTACAAGACTAGTCATACATATGCACATTACATATTAATTAATTAATTAATGCTAATAGTAAACCCTTAAACCTGAATACCTGATCAACACAATGGTCAATAGTACAAGTAGTACTAATTTATTAGATAAAGGGATCGTGGTTTAAGGATAAAATTGTCATGAAATCCAGTTTTGCAAGAAAGGTCTTAGCCATCGCAACACATTAAGTTGCAGAAGAATTCGTATTAGTACTACTACCCGATCAACACAATTTAATCAAATTATCTGATCTTATATTGGAGCAAGAAAGTTTTATTTCTTTCGTATACGTGGGAAGCATAATTTTAATTTGTACAATTACTATTACAATAAACAAGTTGCATGTAAAAGCCAAGCTATATACTCCTTTAAATACTTGGGTACGTTTCACTTAATCATACATTCCACTTTAGAAGTTGTGAAGTTAAACATTACTACTACATCCACTCTTATCACAAATGGCATCAACACTACCATCCTTCAACAAAATCCAACCTCCAACTTACGGGAAACTCGTTACGATTCTAAGCATCGATGGAGGCGGTGTTAGGGGCATCATCCCGGCTAAGGTTCTTGAATTTCTTGAATCCGAACTTCAGGTGCGTACGTATATATAATAGTATCGATGAGTACTCTTCATTTGCAGAAAATTATAACAGATCAGTTCTGGCATTCTGCTGCTAACAAGCTTAAAACATGCTATATATAAAAAAGCTGGAAGCTCTTTGAAATGCAAATAGTCTGTTAGTGCAAGTAAATGCGCGCACTAGAAACATGGTATAGCTAGCATGTTGTGATAATTAACTTATAACATGTTGTACGTATTTCAGAAATTAGACGGAGAAGGTGCTCGGGTTGCAGACTATTTCGACGTGATTGCTGGAACAAGCACTGGTGGTCTTGTAACATCCATGCTCACGGCTCCAGACTCAAACAATCGTCCACTATACGCAGCCAAAGATATTACACCTTTCTATCTGAAGCATTTACCAAAAATATTCCCACATAAAGGGTAACACTACACATATATATACATTGTGAAACTATACAAGTTATATATCTTAATTTATGTTTGAGTTTTTCATCTGATAAATGTTGCTACGCGCAGGGGCATACTAGGATCAATTGGAAGTACGGTGAGTCAATTAGGGAGTCCCAAGTACAACGGGAAATACCTGCACAAGTTGATAAGTGACAATCTAGGAGAGACTAGGTTGCATCAGGCCATAACCAATCTTGTCGTCCCAACATTCGACATCAACCTTATGCAACCAACTATTTTCTCAACTTATGAGGTAAATCTCTCTTACTGTGTATACATTATACACTATATGATCTTAAATGTTGAAGATGACTAGTACATGAATACATGATGTGTGTATATATATGCAGGTGAAGAACTCATCATACCTGGATGCCTTGTTATCCGACATATGCATAGGCACATCCGCTGCACCTACACTACTTCCTGCACATTTCTTCACTAATGTCGACTCCTCTGGCCAAACTCAGAATTTCAATCTCATTGATGGTGGTGTCGCTGCTAATAATCCGGTAAACTAACTTAATTCATTTCAGATAGCAAGCTAGGCTGCATATTATCAAATCTGACATATATATAGGCAATTGTAAATTTAGTTTTTACACAGAACCAAATGTTATGATCACCAAATAAGTTGATTTCTGTGAGTCTGTGACTGATGATGTATTGATGTGAATAAATTGCAGACATTGGTTGCTATAGGAGAAGTCGCGAAAGAGGTGTTCAGAAGTCCAGCAGATTACGCATCCATGTCAACTCCCCTCGATTATGGCAGGCTGCTAGTTATCTCACTAGGGACAGGTTCCGAAAAACAGGAGCGCAAATATAATGCACAATCAGTAGCCAAATGGGGCTTGGTTAACTGGGTTATTCAAGGAAATTCTGTACCTATACTTGATGTATTCAATCAAGCTAATCGAGACATGGTCGATTATTTCTTATCTGTCATTTTCCAAACACTCAACTCTCCTGATAATTACCTCCGTGTTCAAGTAAGATCATCGATCT
Source organism: Plantago elongata (assembly GCA_036897095.1). Classification (NCBI taxonomy): domain Eukaryota; kingdom Viridiplantae; phylum Streptophyta; class Magnoliopsida; order Lamiales; family Plantaginaceae; genus Plantago; species Plantago elongata. The sequence continues at coordinate 25,164 of JAYMSP010000876.1, read as the reverse complement.
TTGAACTGTTCAACTTTTGACTTCTGTTTAATCTATCTACAATTCTACATCCTAACAGCTAGACCTCGATCATATATAGCTAGCTCCTAATTGAACGTCGACTGAATTTTGGCAGGATGATACACTGACTGGGGTGAATTCGTCGTCCGATGTTACCACGAGCAAGAACCTGAACGACCTGGTGACGATTGGAGCAAACTTACTGAAGGCTCCTGCAAGCAGAGTTAATCTCCAGACTGGGAATTCTGAGCCTATTGTTAATGGTGGCACAAATGAAGATGCCCTGAAAAGGCACGTATATATTTTTTAACTTAATTAAGATAATTTTCTTGATTACTTGGGTTAATTAATCAGGTAATGTAACAATATTAATTTTTAAAATTGTGTGATGATGCAGGTTTGCAAAAATATTGTCTGATGAACAGAAACTTCGACGTTCAAACAATCCAACCGCTGGATAAGATGAATTCCAAGTGAACTATATTTATATTCCAATTGTTCTTGTGTCATTTTCTTTGATTCTTTTGATATTGATGTAAGTTGTAATATCATGAAACTATCTGTGTGATTTGTCATCATATATATATTGAAAAATATGGAATTAAAATTCCATAGATTAATATGAAGTACTATAATGTAAAATAAAATCATATTTAATTCACAAAGCATCTTCGGTAACAACATTATTATCTATACCATATCCGGACATTTTACATAACTTACATTGAAGAGAGTAATAAAATGTTAATATTACTTTTTCTTTTTTAAACTGCAAAGCTGACTCGAACTTCAAATTTATTGTTAGAGAGGAAACAAATTATCAATCGAACTGTGCTTCGCTGTCAAAACGCTAATATTACTAATGACTGAATTCTTTTATAATATGCATGAAATGAAATGTTAATTATATAGACGTGTTAGATATAATAACTTTCTAAAGAAGTTATATTTGGAATTGTTCCTCAAGAGCCTCTGACTCTATTATTTACGTAAGTGGCCCATTGCTAATATGACACTATCTCTAACAGTCTAAAAATTTAAAAGGACATAGAATAAATTAAAAATACTACTTATACAATGAGGGTGTTTTTCGTACGAAATACGTCCATAAAAACTTCAAAGTTAAATATCATTACTCTAAATTAATTTTATGATGGATGACCAACTGAAAAATATCATGATTTCATACAATTGAGAACAAAGTATGCTGAAAAAGACATGGATCTATACAATGGAATAGCATATCACCCGAAAGATTGTTCATGGAATGTCGGCGGAGGGTTGTTACAAATGATATCAGATTTTGTCAACCCCAAACTCAAGGGGTGGAGGGTTGCTCCGGATCCAAATGCAGAGGAATGTTGTCTAATTTAATAAAGAGTGAATGTAACACTGTTCAATTTAAATTTTAAAATTTTTACAAGATTGAGAATAATATTCATACTAATAAATTCCACATACATATTAGAAATCCATTCATAAAAAGTCCGATATAATTACCCTAAAATTTGTATACTCCCATGTACTATTTGTCCATGTACAAAGTTTATGCAATTTACCCCTAAAGTGCCATCACTATGAACTTTGAAGGTGATAACAAAATCCCTTTTGACGTACAGAAATTATGACAAGCTCGAGAAAGGTCAAAGTTAATTCTTAGTAGAAATTCTGATATTTTTTTGTTTATTTTATCTTTTTAGTATGTCATCTCCCACATAATCTTTCACAGAAATTGTGAGATAATTATATGGATTCTGACATATAAATTAAATGTCTTGTGAGGAACGTATACTTGTAGAGTTGATTAATTCTTGAAAGTTATATTGAAGTGGAATTCTTCCATAATAAATAAACTCCATATAATTGCCAGAAGACTAATCCACTAGCTAGAACATGTCTTACTATAAAACTAGCTAGCACTGGAAACCCATATCCACAAGAAACTAATACTGTGCGTGAATCATATTCCCAATTTACAAATGATTTTGGTAAACTCTACTTCTCACCCCACTAATCAAATATTTTCTTGAAAGGAAAATCGACGAAGCCAGCTTGTATATCACGAAATTTACAAGTAACTTGTTTAAATGCATACCTGGTCTTTGTTGCCTTAATTATTAACATGCTATATATACAAGCTAAGCTCTCAACTGACTTACTACAAATAACCAATGGCATCATCATCAACACAAAGCTTCAACAAAATCCTACCACCAATCTATGGGAAATTTATCACAATCCTAAGTATAGATGGGGGTGGAGTTAGGGGCATAATTCCAGCCCAGATTCTTGAATTCCTTGAGTCCGAGCTTCAGGTATGTAAATTCTACAAACGCTGAATATACTGCAAATTTATTATACGCACGATGTTTGAAGTTAAACATATGATGTTTGTACATAAATTGTAGTACTTACTACTTACTCTTTAAAGTCGAAATCACGAACCCTACCAAAAAGGGTGTACAACTAGAACACTGTATAGTACAACTAGCAACTGCAATATCTTGACAAAACGTAGTACGGTTTATTTAGTAAATCAGCGATTTCTCAATTAAGTCCAATTCCTGCAAAAATGTCCTTGGCCTTCATTGGTTCTTGCACTCCAGTCCAAGTCCATATAGTAAAAAAGCTTAATTATGCATCAAGTGATGTTATCTATCAGATTAGGATTGAAGTAGTCTGAAATCATGTAAAATGTTAAGCAAAATACTTAGTTGTGCCAATTGTTCAATTCTGTATTCCTGTGCATCAGCAACTAGATGGAGAAGGTGCTCGAATTGCAGACTATTTCGATGCCATTGCTGGAACAAGCACTGGTGGTCTTGTCACAGCCATGTTGACAGCCCCCGACCCTAACAACCGTCCATTATATGCGGCTAAAGAAATCTCCCCGTTCTATCAAAAGCACTTGCCTGGCATTTTCCCACAGAGAAGGTAACGATATACTGTATATTGTCGTAACTCTTAATTATGGTTGCACAAGAGCATTTCCCATAGACATGTAACAAATTGAGTGTTCGCAGTGGCTTACTGGGATCAGTTTGGGACTTCATAGCACAGCTAAGAGGCCCCAAGTACAATGGAAAATACCTACACAAGTTGTTGAGGGACAATCTTGGACAGACTCAATTGCACCAGACCTTAACGAACGTTGTCATTCCAACTTTCGACATCAAGTTTATGCAGCCAACCATTTTCTCCTCCTTTGCGGTCAATCTTTATCTAATCATCTGACATTAACATTTTATGAAAAATTACAGCTAGATTGTTATCTTTGCTCACTAGAGAATGGAGAACACACATGTATTCATTGTTGGAACTTAGACGTGTGGTAAACAGGACGGTCGTAAAAATATATATCAGGGGTAGCGAATTGTTTTATAATAAATTTAATAAAAAAATTCATTATTAATGACTAATGAAAATTACGTTTTCAAAACTCACATAGTAAAGAACAATGTTTAGATTATAATTTTTTTAAATTATATGCTCATAAACGGGAGGAATTAAATATAATATAACTTTGTTTAGATTGAATAATTCTTTTTAAGTATATTAAGTAAATGAATTTACCATTAAATAGAAAAAATAAAGAAACAAAGAGAGTTAAATGAAATAAAGTTAAGTATTTATAAAATATGATTGTGAAATGTAAACTTAAAGAACATTAAAAAAGAGAGAAATAATAAAAAATGTTACTGAATCATAAAGAAACAATGAAAAATGTTAAGTGAATGGTAGAAAATAATATAAACAAAATGGTTGGAAAATCTAATTGGACTTGTGATCAATTGTGCACCAGTTAAGCTGTACCAATTTCTTTCATAATTCATTCTTGCTAAATATATCAGTATTTATTAAATTTTTTGAATTGGTATAATAGGCATTTCATATCCAAAATTGAGGGGTAGCAATTGGGTCCTTCGATGGTAGGTGTGTCCGTGCCTGGTGGCAACACTAATGAAACCATATTAGAATGAAAAAGTTTGTATTTGAATGGAAATTTTGATGCAGATGAAGGATATATCATATATGGATGGCTTGTTGTCTGATATTTGCATAGGAACTTCTGCTGCACCAACTCTACTTCCGGCACATGGCTTCGAAAATACTGATCAGTCCAATAAAAAATGGGAGTTCAATCTCATTGATGGTGGTGTTGCTGCTAATAATCCAGTAATTGTTTTACTCTCCTCGAAATCGTCACATGACAATGATCTCTCAATTTAACAATTTATTTCGGCTTTTCTTAGCTAAATTGAGTTTCTAAGTTAACTTTTCGCTGTATGCAATCCTGGTGATTGCATAACACGTCTTAATCCAATCCAGACATTAGTTGCTGTAAGAGAAGTGGAGAAAGAGACTTTCAGATGCAATCCGGACTTCTCAGCCGTTGCAAAGCCCCTGGATTGCAGTAGATTGCTAGTCATCTCATTGGGGACCGGATCACGTAAGCAGGAGCTGAAATATACATCAGAAATGGCATCCAAATGGGGCTTGCTTGGCTGGATAATTCAAGGCAACTCCAATCCTATACTCGATGCCTTCTCTGAAGCTAACAAAGACATGGTCGACTATTTCTTGTGTGTGGTTTTCGAAGCACTCAATTCTTCTGATAATTACCTCCGCATTCATGTAAGATCTTCAATTTGCATCTATCTTGTGAGTTGTGAGTATATGAGCCTATCAGGCCCCTATATGTATATGTATAAAATTTTTATGGCTCGAATTTGCTGGCAGGATGGTTCACTAACTGGGGTGAATGCATCGTCTGATGTTAGCACGGAGAAGAACCTTAGTGACCTTGTGACAATTGGACAAAACTTGCTGAAGGCGCCATGCAGCAGGATTAATCTTCAGAATGGGAAATATGAGCCTGTAGATGGTGGCACAAATGAGGATGCCTTAAAAAGGTATTTATCTGTGAACTCAAATTCGACAGCATCTTACGACATGGATATAGTTATATAGTTCATTGTCATTACTCATCATCCTTTACAGTTTAAGATACTTGCTTCGATTGATTTTGCTTGTCGAACGGATTGCAGGTTTGCCAAGATCCTGTCGGATGAACAGAAACTCCGACGATCAAACAGTCCAGCAGCGACTACCGAATAATTTATACTCCGCATCATTTCCCTCTAGGAGGATAAATAATGTCCAATAAGTATCTTACTAGTTGAACTCAAACCTCCCAAAAAGAAGTTTCTTACTAGTTGATCAGTTGTGTGCTTGTGTTGTACGTTATGTGGCTGTGTGATGGAGCATTTGAAAATATATAAGCCCAACAAATATTTATGTTATGTATAGTTTGCCTTTAATGCTTTTAAATTTGCAACATTCAAATTTAAACTAATCAACATTGAGCAAATCTATTAACTATACTAATTTCCAATCATAAAATAAAGTTGATCAAGCAATTATATACATTTATACTAGTGGAAGTGTGGAACACGTCAAGATGTTATTTGGATTAGAATTAAGTGGGATTTTATTGAGGCATTCTTTTTTTAATTTGTCGTAACATTTTAATGGACCTGCACATTTTACAAGTTAAATAGAAAGGGACTACAAATACTTCAAGGGAATTGATAGCCACCTAGAAAATAATGAAAAGTAACATTAATATTTATAGAGTTCTATTGGAGTGTGCGAAAATAATTGAAATATCAAACAGATCGGGATTTAGTACTAAACAAGTTAAATTTGAAGTGCAGTGTATTGAATACACCTAAAACTGTATGAAACTGTTTAAAACCTTGTTGACTTTATATGTGGCGATTACCAGACTATTTCACTATCATTAAAGAGATAGTATTTGATCACCTCGGGGGTGCTGGGTTTCTCACTAGGTCCCCGTTCCGGATGTCTTGTGCAGTTCTCTCTCTTGCATTGCGGCTGTCTCTGCCATTCGGACCACCGGCTATGGCATTGATTACCCCACTATAGGGCAGGTTCTCGTAATCCCCCTAATCCGGATATTCCTCATATCTTCTTGCTTCAGGCGATGGAGTATTCCTTGGTGGTGGTGGAAGTGTTATGGATTTATGCATCGGGCTCCTTTCTTTCCTTCCACTCGGAACCTGTTCCTCCCTAGAGTACGGTTCCTTGAGCTATCCACTTTGGATATGTGTTTTAATCTCTGTTTGAGCTGAATACATTTCTCCGTTGGGTGTCCGGTTTGTCTGTGAAAGGCACAATAAGACCTGGCTCCCTTACCTTTCCTATTGTTGTAGAAAGGCCTTGGCCATTGGATGTCTAGGTTCTTATCGACCATAATATATAACATTTCTTCCCTCGGACGATTCGACCGGGTGTACTCTGCATATCTCTTAGGAGGAGTTCGTTCTCTCCGGAACTCCCGTTTCCCTCAGGTATCCTTTCTCAAGTCCGGTTTTTAGGCTTTGGTAGCTTCATGCTTAACAGGTTCCTTGGCCCTTTTCTGTCTGGCTCTGACGGGGACATTTCTTCGGAACTCAACTCCGTATAGGACATGATCACATATATCCTCCAATTGTCTCTCATTCAATATTTCCTCTACGGGATTGCTTTTTCCGGAGGTCATGGTTGATGGTGTTAGCATACAGGTGACAGACTCGTTCTTTAATGTTATGCGCTTCCACCAGTCGGACCTCTGAGTTAGACCATATGCAAAATCAAAGCAGCAGTTTCACTACACCTTATATATTCGTCAATAGCATCCGCAGCTAAACCATATGCGAGCATCCTCATCGCCGTAGTACACTTTTGCAAATTGGAGAGCGCTTGGCGACCGGTAGCATCTGGGCCAGCCCTGAAGTAGCCTGGATCGTAGTCGAAGACCGCGTCAATGATCCTCATAAACAATGGCTTCGTCATTCTGAACCTCTGGCGGAATTGCTCTGGAGTGTACTCGGCATTGTCGGCAAAGTAATCTTCCATAATTTGAGCATGATGTTTCTCGCGTCTTCGGTTGATGTACATGTGAGTGTGTTTCTCCTTCAGTTGTGATGAAGAAGACTCGACAATGTACTTCAGCAACATCGACTCGAAGAATCTCTTTGCCATCACTGAACTATAGGATACGGGTTCGAATGCCAACCTTTCAGATTCGGACTCTGCATCAGACATGAACACCTCTTCCTCGGAGTGATGTGATGAAGAAGACATTTTGACTAAGTGATATTTGGTAGGTTATTAAGAGTATTTTGAGTTTAAAAGAGAGAAAGAAGGGTAAAATTTGCGGTGTGGAGAAATATATGAAGTTTGGTGTCTATTTATAGGTCTCGAAAAAATATGGCCGCTGGTTTTTTTTTATTAAAGAGAATTAAAAAAAATAATGTGGCCGGTCCAATCAGGAGGACCGGACAAGTGTCCCAGCCAAACGGCTGGGACAGTTACCGTTTGGGGCTGGGCCCAGCCCCAAACGATAACTCGATATAATGGCCGCCCACAGTGGGCGGTCTAAGACCAGACCGGTGCAGTCTTTGATGAACTTGGTGAACTTCAAACCCTTCCCATTGAGCAACATATTTTGGTTGCACAAAAGCTGGTTAACAATCCTCAAGAGCTAGCTCTCTTCTTCTCCATGCATGATGACGCTAAGTTCCGCTTTGTCACTATGCTACTACATGATGTGGTTTGAGATTAGTTCTCATTATTTTCAACTTTTAATAATCAATGGAGCTTACATCTTTGGTCTCCATTGTATCGATACTTTTTTTTTACAATTGATTGACATAATGCTAACTTTTTTATTATTCAGAACTTCTATTGCTTCTAATTATGATTTTTTTTTTATATTGCCATTCAATTTGAATTATCTATTCTACATCTTGCACATGTTCTACTGTTTTTTGCATAGTTATTTGTTTTTGAATGAGTTTTGGCTCTTTGGCAGTTTGTTGGAAAGTGTTGATTTCAGAGCTGGTGGTTGAAATTTGATGGAACATATTGTTAAATATCAGAGTTTTAATGGACAACATAGAATAACCGATCTTTAAGAAAGTATCTGATTTTTTTTGTAATAAATTTAGAACTCTGCTTAGTGATTCTATTTGTATTTTTAGTCTGCAGAAGTCAATGACCAGCTGATGTTGCAAGTTCCTTTTGATAAAATTAAAATATTTCATAAAGTAGTTCCTGGTACTTGCAAAATGGATTTATATTTAAAACATAAATGATGTGTAGGGTATAATATAATTTTTATTTTCTAATATATTTGTCATAGTGAATGGCAGATAAGATTTATACCTTAAGTTTATGATGCATAGAGAACATTCAATTAAAGATTCTATATGGTGTCTAATATGGTAATGAATTATATAAAGCAAAATTCTATAATGGTTCCTTAAAAATTAACAAAAGTGATTAAAATCATAATTAAAACATACAATACATGGGCATTAAAGCTATCACATTATCTCTTACAAGGTTAATAAAATATGTTAAAACTATAAATTAAACTTCATGATAATAATTTAAAACTATAACATAATCTATTAAAAATTATAACAAAAAATGTGTGACTCGATTTTAAAAAATTTACTGGTCAGATCGTTAAATTCAAAAAAATCAGAAGAATAACTAAATCATTAATGAATCTTGGTGGATTCAAACCCAACTCGAAGAAATAACATACTAAGGATCTCATCTGAATTGTCCCGGCCCGACCCAGCCCGATTGTCTGATCAGTAGCTAAAATCTCAGTCGCCGCAAAACCCCAAAGAGGCACAAAGCTTCTACAGAGAAACAATTTCTCCTGCCCAACAATGCACAAACTCAAGAGATTTCTGATCCCACTCAACCAATCTTTACACAGAAATGGAGGCTCAATTTCACATCAAACTAGAAGCGCTTACGTCCTGCCCAGTTATACGCTTCAACACGAAGATGTCAGTTTCTCAATCCATGCTTACTTTTTGCAATTTCATACAGGATCTATGTCTAAATTTTACTGGAAGGGACTTTTTTTTTTCCTTTTAACAAGAAAAGACCGAATTCTGTTTGTATGGATTGTGCCAAACCATGTTGTATTTGATTAAAGATTGGATTTTGAACGAAGCCCTCTTTTTGTTTGGAACTTCAATGCAGGTTCAAGTGGAAGGTAGAGCTACTTCAAGAATTGCCGTGTTAAACAGACCATCTGTGCTCAATGCTCTTGATGCTTCAATGGTTTGTTTTTTGTTATTTCGTGTTGTAGGCATTTATTTAAGTAGCTGTAGTATTTGGTTGACTCCTGTAAGAAACCAAGATTTATTTCTTTTACTTTCGCGGTCAGTGTTTCTGGTAACGAGCTTGGTTTTTCGACCTTCGTGATTCTATAAGTGTGTTCGTATTCGATTTTAGGCTGCTCGGTTGAACAGACTGTACCAGTCATGGGAGGATAATTCGCAAATAGGATTCGTCATGATGAAGGTAGTTGATTGGTTTAGCATTCTATCTGAACTTGCTGTAGCCATATCTTTTTTGGCTGAAGTTCTTTTTTGCATTTTCTGAAGGGTGGCGAAAAGGCATTTTGCTCTGGAACAGATGTTGTTGCACTTTATCATTTGCTCAATCAAGGTTTGTATTGTTACATATTTCTGTTCTTTCTGTTAGTTAACTGAGTTTTAGATTTGCACACTTATCTATTGTGAAGTTAGTTTGTTTTCTGTTATATGTTACTCTTCTAGTTAATATTGATAATCCCTATGATTTATGGCGTGAAACTCTTCCGTATGCGTCACTCCTGTGTGTTGTTCTACCTTGAAAGTGACTAAAGGTTTTTGTGTTTTTCATAACCTTTAAAGGGCTGTTATATATAAATCATGTCGTTTTTTTTATATCTGTGGATGTTCTATTACATGTCATTGCACTGGAAGGAAAACAAAAGAATTTGCATTTGATTATGTTGGCTTCCGATTACATGTGATTGCAACTTACTCTCTTAGAACTATTATGCTGTATCGTTTGTAAACTTGACAAAATGATCTCTCGCACCCTTCTCCACTTGAATATTTGGGCCAAATACTGACATAGCATTGTAGTTTATAGGTAGAGTATATAATTAGTCTGGATGTGTTCAATTGTATGACGTGACACCTCATGCATAATTGAAACCAGAAATTTTGATCTGTGTTGTGATATGATGCAATATCATTTTCGATTTAAGAAACTTTGATTGGATTTTGGTAACATACAAAGTCTTGAATTATTTTCCTGAATTTTAATTCGGTGGGTCAATTTGCAGGGAAGACTGAAGAATGCAACTCTTTCTTCAAGAGTTTGTACAAGTTTGTCTATGTTTTGGGAACATATCTTAAGCCACATGTGAGTTGATTTGCCTCTATTTGTTACAACGTATATTGAAAAGAAAGTCAAAGAAAACTTCTTTGTTTCTAAAGTGCAAATGTCCAGCATATGTGCTCCTGCCCTCTTGGTCCATGGAAATTTTGTCTTCATTATTTATATTGGACCGGTTCACATTCTTCTTTAGCTTGTCCCATTACAATAGAAATAAACATGCTGCTTCTTGTTCCAAGGCAGGGAAGAAAGATGATGCTGTATATAATCTACAACCTCAGTAGTAGACTTTGCATGTTTCATTTTTCTGTGAAAGAAAGTATATACAACTTCATCTTTCTTTGCACAAAATTAGAAATCTTTCCATTTATTCCAGCAACCAAGTCTTTAAGATGTATTAGTTATTTTTCATGTAAACCACAAATCTCCAGGTTCATATTTCTTCCATTTCTGTGGTGGAGTACTACTTGTCACAGGAGGCAACTTGTCAAAGATCTCACAATTCGTTGCATTTTCATATGTATACCACCATTTTTGCTCCTTATCCAACCTCCTTTTGTTGACATTTCCGAACTTGATTAACTCTATATAATTGTTGAAGTTATTTACCAGATAAATTGCCTCCACTCAGGATCTATACTACACTGATTATAGTTGTTAATCTTTCATCTTACAGGTGGCCATGATGGATGGTATTGTAATGGGAGGAGGTGCGGGTATTTCACTTCCTGGGATGTTCCGCATTGTAACTGATAAAACTGTATGAAACTACCCCTGAATTTTCTTCCAACTAAAGTTCTGTTGGCTTCCCTTTGTTGTTAATGGTTCCAATTTAAATCAAAGCTGAACCAGAAAATAGTATGAGACTTTTTTTTGGTCTCTTGTTGAAACTTTACCTTATATCCAATCACCCGTAAACTGGAAGTATACTATATAACAAAAGAAATGAAGTGTTAACTTTTATTGCTTATGCTCTGTTGAGAATATAAAATACGTATTTTCATTTCAGTTTCTAGTAAGACAAGATACCCTGAATCCTGTAGTAGGTTTGTGGCAACAATATACATGACTGGACCAGATCATCTCTCGGCATAAATGATGAAAAAGTAGAATAGTTCTAACTTCTCAGAGTTGCATATACTTTGCAGCTGATCACGGCAAAACTGTTTGCATGATTTTCAGATTTTTTTTATTACTACGAGACAAAATTAGATTCTCCTCCGTACTCTAAAGACATTACAAGCAAACCTCATATTATATTACTTGTTTTTTTTCTTGCAAACAATGTCAGGCGTGAACCCATTAATCCATGATTTTTCAGCCTCCTGATATTTTTTGCAGGTATTCTCCTTTCCTGAAGTTCAAATGGGTTTTCATCCCGATGCAGGGGCTTCTTATTATCTTTCTCGCCTCCCTGGACACTTAGGTACAATGAGAACAAACCATCTGAGATTGTGATATTTTTATTGCATTTGCCATGCATGGATCTGCACGTGTGCACCATCAAGTGCATAATGCAATAATGCTGATGAATGCAGGCTACAGTATTAGGCTCCTTTTATTTTTTTATGAAGAAGAGACATAAGAAATATGGCAATCAATGTTACTGAAAATAGGAATGCTGAGGCACTTCTTTCTGCAGGAGAGTATTTGGCTATTACAGGAGAAAAGCTTAATGGTGTGGATATGATGGCGTTCGGTCTCGCAACACACTATTCACTGAAAGAAGTTAGTCTTTCATCACCAGTCTAAGGCTTACGATTATATTCGTGTGTTCTAAACAAGTATTTTCACTGATTACTCTATTTCAAATTAGAAACTTCCTTCGATTGAAGAGCGTCTTGGCACTTTGATGACTGATGACAGTTCCGTCATTGAAAAGTCCCTTTCTCAATATGGTTGCTTGGTCTATCCCGATGAAAGGAGTCTAGTTCGAAGGTAAATATGTTTTCATTTTCATTTTCTTTGCCTCTGCATGTTTCAAATTTTCTTTGTTCTGTCTTAAATTCTCTCAGGTTAGAACAGATTGACAAGTATTTCAGCCATGATACCATGGAGGAAATAGTTGATGCTTTGGTGAGTTCACCTTAATATTAATTTGTCAGACTGGTATATTGCATTCAGTATCATTCCACTGTCTAATTGAAACTGTCATTTAACATATGCATAATGTCACCTGCATGAAACTCAGGCAAGATCAGGTGATAGTTGGTGCACTAGTTTGCTTAAAAAAATAAAGGAAGCCTCTCCCTTGAGCTTGAAACTGACTTTGCAATCAGTAAGTAATGTTTCACGTAATACATAATTTATGCTTGTTTTTTCCTTTGGACACGAAACTCGTAGTTACTAATCTTCGTTCTGCCATGGGGATATTTATTCAATTTAGATTAGAGAAGGTAGATTCCAAACTCTCGATCAGTGCCTTGTTAGGGAATATCGCATCTCCTCAACATTGATTTCTCAAAGGGAGTCAAATGATTTTTCTGAGGTACGGTCTCATTCTATTTGCACCACGAGGAGGTTTGGTTTTGAAAAAACTTATGAGACACTGAACATTATGTATATATCACTTGCCATGTTTAGGGAGTTCGAGCAAGATTAATAGACAAGGACTTTGCCCCAAAGGTATGTCTTTTTTCCTTGTGATGTATCACTTTGCATCCATGAGAATACCAGAAACATGTTAACCGGAGTATGTAACTAAATTTCAGTGGGACATCTCCAAGTTGGAGGATGTGAGCGATGATATGGTTGCGTACTTCTTCTCTCCCCTGCCTGAATCTGATTTAGAGTTAGACTTGCCTACTTCAGTAAGGGAGCCAGATGTGTGATGATAACAAGTGGTCTTGCGCCTACAAGTAGAGTAACATATGTTGTACTTCTATTTGTATTGGATTAACAATTTTTTGCTATTACTGCAAATCTGCAATAAAGATTTTGTTCATTATGTCTCAAAGATGCTATATACCTATACTTCTATTACAATATATAAGAGTCAAAATTAAAAAAGCGTTCATCTCCTCTGGAAGTTGAACGCCCTGATCGAAAAAGCAAACATGAAAAGTGAAAGAACAACGAATCCAAGAAGAGCAGCTGCAACAGGTCCAACCATGTCGCGTTCATACCCGAAATGATCTCTCAGGAACTCACCCACAGTTTGTCCAGTGTCCATCCGTTCCTCGATATCTCCAAACTGTGACGTGATCATACCATACAGCGTATGAGCAACAGGGGTTCCCCAGTAGTACCACCTCCACCATATAGGCATATTCTGTTACAGGTTCATACAGTCAGTATGATGTGCAATTAAAAACAGTATTAAGGGAGTAACGTTTTCGAACTTACTGGTCGTGGTATGACAAATCCTGAGAAGAGATTCCACTGTGGGTAGAAGAAAGAAGAAATAATGGCAGCAATATGATGATTCGGAGTGAGAGCGATAGCCATCATGCCGTAGAGAACAAAGAACAGCAGTGAGAAGAATATAAAGTACATGAACCAGAAGAATTTTGCAGCGTCCCAGGCGAATCCAATCATTGAGTATGTGATTAAACCATACACGATGGATTGTACGAAAATGTAAGGAACCTCTATGAGAAACTGCAAGAGACAGAAGAAGAAGCCTGTTAGTACACTAACTTGAATAGATCATCCATTCTAAGCTATGAATAGTCAGTCACCTGTGAGAATGCGTATGGTAAAGCTGAGTACATCCCTGCAGCTCGTTCTCTGTAGAAGACCGTCCGTTCAATGGAAACCACTGGCTGCACTGTTGAACCATACTGGAACCCCAAGAAAAATATAGCAGTGTACATAGAACCCATCGCGTTGATTAAATCTTGTTGCGTTCTCCTGTCATTCATGTCATTTAAAACGAATGAGTAAAGAATGGTGGGAGTGGAAGCTATGTTTAGGCTAGTAATAATCCATGTGTGTCTACTTACCATCTGGACCCAAGGTCCCAGAACAAGGTTCCGAAGAATAGGGCCATGACGATTGTGAACATGAACCTTACTGCTGTATATGGTGTATTGCGCCAGTATGACCAGTGTTGTTTCCAGAGGCAGGCGATAAATTGTGTAACGACAGATTGTGAGTATTTTGTGGGGAAAAATAAGTCCTTGGTGCCAGGGCGAGGAACGCTCAACTCCTTTATCAGGGCTTTGTTTGTCCTGCATTTACAGAAAAATATGAGTCAGCGGCAAATTACATTACAGCAGATTGTAGTACGACTCAGAGGTGGAAAGTGCTGTGCATCATCTTGTGTTTCTTAAACTCTGCTGCATAACTATCCGAGTTATAGAAACAAATTGTGTAGAGAATAGGTTCTGAAAACACAAGATTTTGTGTATTTGTGAAACAAATGCTATTGTCCTGTATCTGTTCAACTAACCTGTAGACATCTGAGTTTCTGTAGATTTCAGTAAAATCAACCCCTAAGACAAGTTCTTGAGCTGAAGTAGTGACTTCTAGCATCCATGTTGCAGGGTTGTAACCGTCAGTGATCTTTGGAACTCCTTCGATTCCTTCAAAGTAATCAATCAGACGGGTAGAGTGGTGGCCTAATGGTCCAACGTACATCTCTTGTCCTCCCCGTTTCATCAAAAATAGCTGCAGATAGTAATTATACCTTAGCTGATTGATTCACAGACGAACTGTCAAAATAGATTATGATGACTTTCTTCTATGAAGCTTACCTCATCGAATGCCTCGAAGATGTCAATGCTCGGTTGGTGGATTGTACAAACGACTGTCCTTCCAGTGTTCACAGTATTCCTAACTGTTCTCATAACAATAGCGGCAGCTCTTGCATCAAGACCTGAAGTTGGCTCATCCATGAATATGATAGAGGGGTTCGCCACAAGTTCAACTGCAATTGTTAGCCTTTTCCTTTGCTCAGTTGTGAGGCCATTTATACCCGGTAATCCAACTATATCTCCTCTCAAGGGAGTTAGTTCTACAAGTTCCATCACCTCTTCAATGAACATCTGCAAACAAAACAGAACTTTATTCATAAAAATCCATCATTTCGATAGAGTTTCTAGATCGTAGAAGTGTTGTATATGACTACTAACCTTTCTGGTTTCTGCATCTATCTCTCTAGCTAGCCTCAACCAAGCTGAGTAAACAAGGGACTCATAAACAGTAATATTTGGAGAATGAATGTCGGTCTGCTCACAATATCCTGAAATTCTAGCAAATGTGGCTTGATTCTTTGGATAGCCGGAGATTGAAATGTCTCCCTCTATATATCCACCCGTTTTTCTTCCAGCTAATACATCCATCAGAGTTGTTTTGCCAGCACCACTAACGCCCATCAAAGCCGTAAGAACGCCTGGCCTGAAAGTTCCGCTTACACCTTTGAGGAGCTTCAATTTATCATCAGAAGCACCTTGAGCTCTCATTTCCTGAAATTGATAAAATTATGATCATCGATGTAGTCTAGATTGTATTCAAGAACATTTCATATAATATCTAGCATGAACTTACGGCTGGCATGTCAACGGAGTATGTGACGTTGTCAAATGTAATGGAATGTGGTTCAAATGGAAGAACCATCCCCTTTTTATGGTTTCCACCAGCTTCAGTAGGCCTGCGGGGGCTGTCTTGATCAGTTTCTTCTGGCAGTACACCTTGAGGCTTATCAAGAGCTGCAGAGTTTTGGTTAGCGACGATACAAAAGCAAATGCTATCAAGATAACTTGAAACAGAGAAGGTATCTTACAGTTGAGAATCGTTAAAGCAAGTACGTAGAGGATGTTGAATACCCATACAAAACCGAATAAGGCTGCCACTCCAATCCAATACCAGTATGCATAGGGATAAAATCCTCTCGTTTCCATTACTTGAACGCCTAAGGTGGTCCCATTTATCAACTGTGTAACCACAAAACAGTATAAATAGCTTGAACACTAAGACATGATCAGATAACAAATGTTTTTAGGAGTGGACGATTTATTGGCTTACTGTGCTCCAACTGTGTCCAGTAAATTCATTGGCCAGGATCGCGTTCTGAGCATACATCAATGGTGAGGACCAATATCCCCAAATCCACCATGGTCCAACATCCTCTGCAATGTTAAAACATGTCATCAGAAATTATCAAAATATTAATGTAGCTAGAACAGATCTAGATATTAAGCCTCGTTTTACCTCGTGAAAGGACTATGCCTCCTAATGTAAAAACTATGGCTAACCCAAACAGCCCAAACGTGTTTGCAATAATCATGTTCCTACCAACAGATCCGATAAACCTGAACATCGCACCCGATGATTGATGCAAAAGTAAAAGCAAGAGATACTGCTTGAACAACCTGCAGAAGAGTCCAGAGAGGTATAGACTTAGCAGATAAAACAGTGAGATACTCTTTAGATAAAAGTTCCTAAAGAACGCTTACCTTCCGACATTAGGATCAAATCCAATCGCATAATAAGTAACGAATGTCCACAAAGAAACTTCAAGCAAGGTGCTTGGGATACTTAGAATCCACCCAGGAATAGCAAATGCCCATGATGGGAAGAAGTACATGTCCCTTTGTTTGTAAAACACCGGCAGTTTCTGAATTGTCATTGCAAGCTCAGACATTCCATTGAACATAATCATAACGATACTAAAAAATAGAGCCCCGATATACAGTCCTCCGTCGTTCAGGTCATTTTTGTGCATTTCGGTACGCAGAAAAATTGTTAAGGCCACAAAAGCTGACACTGAAAGCTGAAAAAGCACAAGATAGTTTCTCACTAATTGCACAGATTTGGCATGACACAGATAGAGTGTTAATGGACCGCTGAAGTTACACAACACATACCTGAAATAGCTTGAAGAAAGTGACGAACGAGTTTCTCTTCATCAACAAGAGTTCCCTATCAGCACAAGCTTTCAAGATCTCTTTTTTACCAACACCATACTTTCTTGTTGCCAAAGCAGCAGGATGGCTCCTGCTCTTATCATATGGAATCGCAAGCTCCTGTTTTACTTTCTGCCCAAGTAAATGTGAACGAAACGCCTCTGCAAATGCACTTACAGAAACAAACCTGTAAGGCTTATCCTGATGAGCCCAATATTGAGCCTGATCTTTGTTAGATGTCACCTGTGCATAGTATAGTGATTGTTTGGTTAACTTAGAGCTACATACTTGTAATATATTGTACAGTAGGAAACAATATGTAATTACTACTTACTTCTTGCAAAAAATCGGCCACTCCCTTCCTTTCAGGGCATTTGAAACCCATAGATTCGAAAAACTCAAGTACACGTTCTCTTGGACCCTGATAAACAATCTGTCCATCAGATAAGAGCACAATGTC
Source organism: Plantago elongata (assembly GCA_036897095.1). Lineage (NCBI taxonomy): Eukaryota > Viridiplantae > Streptophyta > Magnoliopsida > Lamiales > Plantaginaceae > Plantago > Plantago elongata. The sequence continues at coordinate 7,593 of JAYMSP010000876.1, read as the reverse complement.
GTCAAACAAATCATACGTCTCAGGTGCTGGCTGCAAGAGGGAGATAAATGTAGTTCCTTTCATAATGTGGACAAATTGTCTAAGCATATTGACAATCTGATAGGTCGTAGAACTGTCCAATCCAGTCGATATCTCATCCATGAAAAATGCCTGTGCTGGTCCAACAAGCATTTCCCCTGTCATTTTGCATTACCATATGCACTTTAGTATCAGAGTTATACTGCAGGCCAACTTAGATAGTGATCAAATTTTGCTTTTGTCTTGCTTACCAGTCGTGACACGCTTTTTCTGTCCTCCAGAAATTCCACGAATCATTCCATCTCCAACCAAAGTATCCGCGCAAACATCAAGTCCCAAAACTTTAAGAACATAATCTGCAACCACATTTGCTTCATCACCTTCTGTTGCTGCTGCCTACAGTATTAGAAATGACAATGATTACTCGTTAAATAAATTAGATGAAAATGCAGGAGACCAGACATCAAGAACTTGCAGTTGCATCAAAAGCTCGCTCTTATAGACATGTTCGGTTTAGGCTTCATACATGCTAGAAATAAAGTAGTCGTATATATTACCTTCATGTATATGTCAATATCCGGATCTGGTTTAATATTTGCATCTCTCTCCCTCCTTGAAAGCTCTGCTAGCATCTCTGTTAAGAATTAAAACAATTAGTACAAATCTCAAGAAAGATTTAAAGTTCTATCTAGTGACTTAATTTGACAAACCATATCGTGAGCCGACTCCCTGACATCTAGCCGAAAATGCCAAGGTCTCCCTGACTGTCATTTCACCAATGTGCAGGTCAAGCTGGCTGATGTAAGCGGCGGTTTTTCTGGGTACAAATTCTTCCATTCCATGTCCATTATAGGTGATACTTCCTGAAACCTGACAAATTTGATTTAACAAATTATCATGCAGACCCAAAAGCATATAATGAATGGTAAATCGACTCCGCGAGTCCATATCTTGCTACCAATGGTAATATGGTATGAGGCAATATCACTGCCAGTGCTTTACCGTTGTACATAAATTGCTTGCAAACACAGAGTGGAAACAAGTGTGTTGTGATTATATATCATCTTTACCTTGAGAGATTCGTCGATTTTTCCAGCCAAGGCCAACAAAAGGGATGTTTTTCCAGAACCAGGAGGACCCAAAAGCAAGGTCATCCTACCAGGCTTGATAATTCCACTGACATCTTTCAGGATTGTGAAAGGCTTCCTTTTGCTTTGAGTAATATGAAGTGCATTCAAAATCCCCTGAGGCAAGAACATGAAAAGTTCAAGCATGTTTCAGTAAAAGAACAGTGATGGCTGATCAAGAACATGGCCTAATATAGTACAAGTTCCTCTTTGGCATCAAGATTCTGCACAAGTTCGGAGCAATTTGTTTAGCTAACGTATAATACCTCAATGATGTTGATATTAAAGTTAATGAAAGTTGGCAATGTCCTGCTCGCACTATAGGCTTCTCCATCAACCTTTAGATTCTCATATCTCACTTCAATTGTTGGCATCTCAATTCCAACTCTGACAGAACAGAACAGATTATTAGTACTGCAGAAATCCATCTCATTTAAAAGCTCGAACTTATAAGAAGCGTGCAACTAAACTACTAATCCACTTATATCAATTCATCTAAAAGAGATTGTTAATCAAGTACCTATCGATTCTGTTCTTGAGCTTCTGCAAGAACTTCTCATTATCATCCTCCACAGTTTGAACCAACCTGTCCACCAGGTTCCTCTTCTCCTCCAACCCAAGATTACGAACATCAACCTCGTCGGCTCCTTTTGAGCCGAACAACAGCCCTTTCCTCAGGCGGTCGAAAGTTGGCAGCCGCTCCAGGGCAGCCCATTTTAAGGCCGCTTCATCATCTTCTTCTCGAGCAGATTGCGAGAATACATTGATGTCTGTATTTCTCCATAAGTTTTCGCTGAAGCTACCACTTCTTTTACTGTTTGAACGTAAACTGTTACTACTACTAGCTAGGTCCATTTTGCTTATTGCCTTGTATTCAAGGAGCTTTATAACTTGGTGTATATATATAGGCCTTTGTATTACTGTACAGTTTTGTACAAGGTGGAAATATTTTCCAAGTATGTACATTTAAATAGGAAATACTGCAACAGTGATGTCATTGATGATCATCTGTTTTGCTGTATTTAAGTATGATCGTGATGTACTAATATTGCTGGTGAAATTAAGGGCAGTTCACATTCAGACCAATAGTTTTCATCGAGGACTCAAATTTAACAATAATCAGAGTTAATTATTGACATGTGAAAATTAGAAAGAAATACTATAGCACATTAATTATACATCTGAAGGAAAAGATCAAACCCTGTAATTTATAATACAAAACATTCGAGAAATATACTTACACTTTGTTCTCTTTAATTTATATTAAATGAATTGAACTAAAATATAATTAAAATAACTGAATTGAACTAAATGAAATTGAACTTAAAAAGTTTTAAGTTGAAAAGAATAGAACTTCATTTTCTTCGAATACTAATACGTTTGTTTTAACAATCATCAAAAAATGCTCACATGAAGTGGGATTTTATATTTAATTTTACCCATATTCTCAAGTCTCAATCGGGCCTTGTTGGATTACAATAGCTTTGTTCCGAGACTAATCATCTCCATGCAAACATTTACAAAACACCCATATTTATTTATATTTTAAAACTAATTAAAAACATGAACGGAGCTCCCATCCTTTCAAAAAAATATTAATACTGATACTGGAGCTCAGTTAAAGCTTCATGGAAGAAAATTTGCATTAGGGATGGAAGTGGTAAAAAATTCCAATACAAACAATTTTGAAAAATTAAACTAACATGTGCTCTAAATAAATTTCAAAATGAATTTTACCCTTTTAGAATCCATAATATTTAAATGAGGAAAATAGAAGTTGGTTTTGAATGGGCGGCTTGTACCCCAATACGGATCATGTCCCTTTCTTTGCATTCAATTCAATACACCATTTTTCTAAACTCATTCTTTCTTTTTGAGTAGATTTTCTAAACTCATTCATAGGTACAAAAACTTAAAATATGCCATATTTACTAAAAAAACACATTATGACTTCCTACTTTTATCAATTTATTCATGCTCTCGTTTACTTTTCCATTCAATTTTAATTTTATCAATATAATACCATTAACTATAAATTAATATTTTAAATTGATGTTCAACTTATAGCTTGGGACGGCAAATTGTGTAGGAGCTACCCAAGCTAGGTAACATCAGCTGTCCTGGAGCCACACGTAAATGGCTTAATTTGGCTTTGTTGATTTATCTTGAAGGTTTAGAGATAATTATAAATATTAGCTAGCTCCATAATTGCAAACCTTTTCTATATATTGGCCTAGTTTGATAATTGATCGTCATATTTTAAGTATGGCCAATAATGAATAATGAGATTTTTACGAGTCAAAGTTTTAGTCATAGACACCTGTTGGTATATATTAGATGTAGCTTGTTGTTAAATGCAGATTGGTAGGGGTTGAGTTTGGTATGAGATAATTGGAAAATTCAGAGTCTAATTGGGATTATACTGAAATTCTCAATTTCATTTGGAATAAAAATTTTATTTTCATGCATAACCGAATTGGAATTGATTTTATATATATCAATTGAAATTACGAACCCCAAATGAGATATTGAATAATTAATCTACTATTTACACAAAAACCACAGTATTCTTTCAGGATCGATGCAACTTTTTTCTTCTTTAATTATATCAACGAGATTGGTGTGGGGTGGTACTTTTTTATTCAACCATTTGTTGTATATTTAACCTGCGAAAAACAAACAATTTAAATTTTTATACGGGTTGAATTTATACTTATTGTTTCATTTTTGCACACCTAGAGGTGTAAGATGTTTTCCAAAATCATCTAAAAGAAGGATCACATGATTATGTTTAAAGTGAAATATATTTTTGTGCAATTAATTGGTTGTTCAAAATTATCGAGAGTTTTATAATTTTATTAAAAATATATGAAATGTCAAAATCCTGTTCGATTCCATCCAAATCCCAAAGTCAAATCCCTATAAAATCTGACTTTATTTGGGATGAGATTGGAACATTAAAAAGATAACCTGAATTCTTAATCTCAAAATTATTGGAATTTCTGTCAATAATCGTTGTTTTAGGATTCTGCTTGATTGAAGAAGATTCAAATAGAGATTAAAAACAAAATATGTAATAATGTAAATCTTATAGCTATTTTGTGACCTAATAAATTTGTATTACAATTTTTGAACACTTAACTGTGTGTGTATACATGCGTACGTGTGTATCTGGTCATTCAATATATTTTTAGCAACTCATCTGTTTTATTAGGCAATGAATTATCTTATGTTAGGTAGTAAACGTGGTTATAATTATACTCTATGTATATGCACGTGCAGTACACATAGCTTTGCAGATCTACGTCACATGACGAAGTATTACACGATCAAACACTTTCTAAAGGATACCAGATATGTCTGTTAGGGACGGACCCACGTATGCGCATCTGTTAGGGACGGACCCACGTATGCGCAAAGGGCCGCAATCGTTGCTCCTGAATTTTGGATATGAAATATCTATTATATCCCTTTTAAAAATTTAATGACACAATAATGAAATATGGAAAAAGTTGGTACAACTCAGCTGGTGCACCTATTTTTCATAAAGTCTCCCCTCACTAATTGATCACAAATTCAATTTCTAGTAGTACTAAATTTTCTAACTATTTTGTTTATATGTTTTTCTACCATTTACTTGACATTATTCATTATTTCTTTATTTTTTAGTAATATTTTTTATTATTCATCTCTTTTTTTGTGTTCTTTTTGTTTACATTTCATAATCATATTTTATTTCTTTATTGTATATTCATTTACTTAAAATATTTAACTTTATTTATTTAACTCTCTTTGTTTCTTTATTTTTTCTATTCAATGGTAAATTCATTTACTTAATATACTTTTAAAAAAATTATTCAATCTAAACAAAGATATATTATATCTAATTCATCCCGTTTATGAGCACATAATTTAAAAAATTATAGTCTAAACATTGATCTTTACTATGTGAGTTTCGAAAACGTAATTTTCATTAGTCATTAATAATGAATTTTTTTAAAATTACATTTATAATAAAAAATTCGCTACCCCTTACATATATTTCTGCGTTCGTCTCTATCTGTTTCCCTTCGATCAATTGAACTTTCAAAAATAGAATCTTTACTTACCTAGAAAGTTTTATTTAAATATATTATTTATAAAACTGATCATAACCCAAAATTCCATTAAAGACGATATTTAGATAAAGACAACTTATGTTATTAAAAATATCCATGCTATCAGTCAAGGTGTCTATGGTATTAACGAAATATGACACAATTATCACTATCACTTTATAATTAATTTATAACTTATCGGGATTCAAACTCTGCACTTTATACATATAATCCGAGCTCCTTATCACCAGATCACCTCATAATTATCATTAGTTTGTTATTCACAAAATGCATCTCAATCTCAAAGAATTCTTTCGAGTTACGACCAATAGATAAATTACTGACCGGATTTTATGTTCGAGGATCAATTGGTGTCTAGTTACTACTTGGTTATGTGTTCATCTAGCTGATCATTCAAATCAACAGTCATTTCCCAAATCCCAAGTGATCATTAATGTTTATCGTTCGGAGAATCAATTATTTAATATTAGGTTGTTTTAGAAAACATGGTTTACGAGCTGTATACTAGTTTGCAGATAAACAATATATGCCCATGACAAACTTAATGGATCACATTCAATAATATTTTTGCGCAACTGTTTCAGATGAGAGAATATTATATGCACCGTTACGCTATTTGTCGAACTTTCAACATTCTAAATACAAATTTGAATTTGTGCGCGACAAAAAGGTTATAAAGTGGAATATGTAAGCACCATAACTTGTCTGAAAAATAAAATGTTGATTTTTAGTCGTTAAAAATACAAATTCACATTTGACTTTAAAATGATTTTTAACCGAAGAAGAATATTTGCGGCTGCTGCAAGTGCAAGATGAGGTTCTTAACTTAAAAATGATCACTAAAAGTTGTCAAAATAACTATAAAGCTTAAACATATATATTTGACAGAATAAAGATTTGTTGACATTTGGGAATTCAATTTTTGACTTTGTAATCAAGGCTTGATCCCCAAACATTTGAATTCAATACAATTTTAATTTCGATTTTGGTCTCATGTCAATTGCATTTTGTTGTTTGAAATTAAAGGGCACGACATAATAACAACAAACTACATGACTTAACTCATCTTTAAATTTATTTAACAATAAATTAAATTTACGTAGCAACTTATTATTGATTTTAACTTTCACTAGTTAATTGTTTACAACTTTAATTACAACATAATCTTGTATTATAATAAAAATTAATTCAATAAACTTATATAATAAAAAATTATTAATTTTAATTTTAATGATTAGAAATATTATACTTTACTTTTATTATATAATTTTCTCATTTAAATAAATTAACATTTTGCTTTTCTTATTTTATTGATCAATATTAAATAAAAAACATTTCTCAATTCAAATTCCTTGTCAATTCGTCCTTAAATAAAGCGGCATACATGGTACTTTAGTACAGTACTGTACTGTATATCTTTGATTAATTTGAAGAAAGTTTCTGTTTATGTGCTGGACGACCAGACTGCCAGTCTCCGAAAATAGTGGATTGACCGGATTTTCGCGCCTCAATTAAGGTTTGTCTGCTAATTTTTTGCGTGGTTATTAAGTTAATTGACTTCAAAGGTTTCGTTTACAAATTGGATTTCGTTTTAGCCCAGGCCTAAAATACCAACATTTCCAGAGAACCGTGCACGGCACTGGTTGGTTTGTTTCCATAACTGTGGCATGGTGTGACTTTCTCATTTCAATTTACACTCGCATTCTTTTACGATATAAAGTGTGTACATTGTAATAAATATAGTAAGTTTTAAGTAGACCGTATTTAATAAATTAAAATAAATTATCATACGCTATGATTATAACAAAGCATATGGAAAAAAATCAATGTTATGTATAGAAATAAAGAATGTTAACTTTTCATATAACAATTTTTATATAACAATTAATATTTTATGTTAAACACTAATGTTCTCATGTCAAATTGATCATGCAACATAGATTAAGTATGAAATGTGTTTTGTGTTACATTAGCTTATAACATTAACTTATTAATTGACATATAATTAACCTCATTCAATTTATTTATGAAATAATCATTACGTGAATGATTAAATAATAATTGTAGCTTATAATCTAATAAATTTCATTATTAAAACAATAAGCCAACCACAGGGCTAGTATGATTTTCCAAACAAACTTTATATTAGCAGCGAAATCATTACAAAATAATATACAGGCGAGTGGCTACTGGTATCAGCATATCTACAATACAAAAGTACAAAATATCCAAACCTCAACTACATGTTAATATTATATAGGCCAAAAGTACAAAGTTGTACTGTACAAAGAGACTAGTACCTTCTAAAAGTCAGCCTCGTCAGCAAAATG
>JAYMSP010000875.1:0-39698 GCA_036897095.1 Plantago elongata | reverse complement strand
CCAATGGTAATTGTCTGGTTCAATTTTTGTAGGCTTTCACTTGATAAGTATAACCCCGTCACATAGAACATAAAACACTTAACTGAAGAAGAGGAGCTGGGGTGATTAGACATGCATGACAAAGTATGGTGAACACCAAATTAGTTATGCAAGAGCTGTCTTTGCTGCTTTTACCAATTTCAATTTCAGCCTAACAGATAAGCCTCCATTCAAAGAGGCTGAACGAATGACGTTTTTACGCTCATGATATGTGTAGTTTCATCAGTGCCTAAACATATTTGCTAACATGCCGTTCAATACTGTTGGAACCGTCCAATTAAAGAAAGATTACAGGGTTTATTATGAGAAAGGCAAGTAGATACTCATGTTGCCAAGAGAAAAAAGTAACGATAATAGTAAAGATTTTTCCATCTCAAACAAGGTAAGAAATGCATTCTAACCTTGCAAAGCATCCATTGCTGTTGCTGCATGAGCTGGACTCTGAAAGTCAACGAAGCAAAGCAACAGTGGATCACCCCCAGGCTACAAAAGTTATTCCATAACGCAAAATCAGAAAATCTGTGATATACAACAACAAATTAAGTTTAATCACTAACTCTTACACGTCTAGATTCCTTTGAAACAAGCCTGACTTCCTTGTAGCCAACAAATGGGCGGAAAATATCTAGAGAACGAGAGTGAAGGAACAAAACAAAAATGGAGAAGCAGGAAAAGAATAAACAAACGGGAGTAGTGGAGGATACGAGCAACTTCGCGTCGACTGCAATTTGCAGGCAGGCCCTCAACAAACAATGTGCTGCTGGCATCAGGGGGAAGCTGAACTTCACGATGACCTCCCACTGGCATGGGCCGGCTTTTTGCAGCATCTGAGGATGCCATTGCAATTACACGTGGATCGTCATGCGGAAGTGGAAGAAGCCCGCCTGTCATGGATCTTCCAGCATCACTTCCAATTGGAGGCATCTGCTAGTAGATTGCATCAGACTGAGCGTTAGTGGAAAACCATAAAGCTGCAGGAATACGAATTAAAAGAAAAAGGATGTGGAACCAAAATGCAGAAAGGCATACCGCAGACCGAAGGTACCGGTCATATGAAGCATTGATGGTGTCAATATCTCTATTGACACGGTGTCCAGATGCATTCTCCTCGCGAATGCTGTAAAAGTTGGACATCTCAGGGCCGCTCGGCATCTCTGCACATATTAAAAACATAAATTTAACTATCTATACAGGTTAGCAAGCAAGAGGATTCCGGATCAACTTAAGGAGAACAAATTATAACATAATATAAATACACCAGAATCAAGAGGCTGTAATCCTAAGGTTTTAATCATGGGATCATATCCGCTAGATACATATCCGCAGGTTCCAAAGCAAGAACGGTAACTAGCCTCATAAATAAGTTTGAATATAACCATCCATAGGTTTGCAACCAACATATCAGATACCATAACGAAAATCAGCAGTGAAGTGCAAATTGGGAGATAAAAATGCTTGCGTATAAATGCAGTGAAATTGATTGCCTTATACACAAAACAATTCCAAAAGCTCCCGATTTCAGCTACTCATACCCGTATACACAACTTGCAGTGTAAAGAGACCAGATAAAATCCTAACCCCCAATGAAACGTCAACTGAGATCAATCAAACCGGTAGATCGTGATATTCAACCTCATTTCCAACCTAAAGTCGAATTGAAACTCTACTAACACGTATACCGATCAAAATAACAGAAACTACAAATTCAAATAGTATTCATTGGCTGAGATCAGCTCTAAATTTCATTACCGAACTCGGTACGAGGCCGTTTCGGAACTGGAGCAGAAATTGCCGGCTGTTGCTGTCTGCCATCACCGTACCTCCAGTAAGCGTCCGCCATAGATCAATTGGTTAAATTTGAAGGAGAAGAAGAACGATACGCAATCGATGAGATTTTAGGGTTTCAAATTTATCCCTTTCTTATTATTATCGATACGATTTATTAAAGCTTGTATGTCTATGCTCTATAGTCTATAGCATTACCGGGTTTACTGTCATTACCAACTGGGTCGCTTCGATAACCGTCTACGTTAAAAATTATTAGCGTATATACAATCATTAATTAGACTGCATATATTTCAAATTAATAAAATTGTATTTTTTTTAATTGTTTTATAATTTATTAAAGTTTAAAATTAAAAAAATATTTTTTTATTTTACTAAAAACATATTTAATATATTATAATAGCGTTTAGAAGTCGAAATTAATAAAATTGAATTATTAGAGGTTGTTTTACAATTTTAAGTTTAATTGAGAGAGAAAATAAGTTCGAGATGGAATGATCAAAAAATAATCGATAGTGGTCTCTATTCGTAGATCTCAAAGAAACGAATCCGTTAGTAATTTTTATATATTTTTTATATTTATATTTTTCGAGTTATTCGCGTTTGAAATTGAATAAAATATAAAAAAAGTAAAAAAAAAAAAAAAAGGAAAAGGAAAAGACACGTGGCACGGCCAACCGGTTGGTTGCTGCCACGCGATGGCATGGCACGTCGGACGTGCCACGCCGCGTCTTTGCACGGGGCGGCATCCCAGCCCCGTTGGGACTGGCATGGCGCGGTGTCGGGCACGATGTCGTGCCTGTGACGCCCATTGGGGCTGGTCTTACATTTGTATTTATACTTCTATCGTGAGTTACTTTAAGGGTAAAATATAAAAGGAGTACTTTATTGATAGCCATGTACAATTAAGGTAATTTAATGTAGTAAACGTTGAACAAAGGTACTTTAATTTTAACTTAGTTGTTTGTTTTTCAGTTTTCCGGTCAAATTTAGCGATTGTATCTCACTCTCCGGTGAGGAATTTTTTAAATTCTTATTAAATAGATAAAAAAATTTTATTAAAATTGTAAAATCAAAACAAATAAAAAATCTTTAGAAATTCCAAAAAATAGTAAAAAAACATCATAAAAATTCATTTTTTAAATATAATTAAAAAATAGTAAAATACTTAGGAAAATTTTCAATTTTTTTAATTAAAAGAAAAAACAATAAAATATATCAAAAATTAAAAGAAAAAACAAATAAAATATTTTTGAAGAATCATCCTCGCAGCTCTTCATTTCTGTAGCTTATAGCTCATTATCTAATTCTTAAAACTTTTTTTTTATTTTTGTAATTTATGTAACTTTGATGGTTTTAGTATATATGATAGAGTTATCATGACTATTTATTTGATATTCGTGTCGTATGCTCAACATTGTTGTTCTTATTACTATTATTTTTATTTTATGAAAATAAATTGTCAAATTTTACAAATTTTGAATATTATTTTTTTGAATTATTTTACAAAATTTTGAAATATTTTATTATTTTTTCTTTTAATTTAAAAAAAATCGAAAATTTTCCAAAGTTTTTTACTATTTTTTAAATTAAGTTTAAAAAATGATTTTTTCTGATTTGTTAAAGATTTTTTTGAATTTGATTTGATTTTATGATTTTTTTGAATTTTTTTATCTATTTAATAAGTATTTAACAAAGTCTTGATTGGAGAGTGAGATACACTTGCTGGATCTGACTGGAAAATTAAAAAAAGTACTTTATTTGGACAAACAACCAAGTTAGAGTATTTTTGTTGGACGTTACCACATTAAAGTACCTTAATTGTACATGGCTATCAATAAAGTACCCTTTTTGTATTTTACCCGTTACTTTAAAGTACTTGCTTAGTTGCTCGTGAGTTGATATATTATTATCAATTTTGGGGGTAAATGATAAAAAAGAGAAAATTCATTGGATTAAATAGAATACTCTTTGCGATAGTGAGAGGAATAGTGGTGATTTTCGTGACTTGAGTTCTTTTAATTTAGCCATGTTCTGGCTCATATTCAACAACCTAATTCTCTCCCTAGTAGAATTTGTAAGACAAAATATTTTTTGAATTGCGATGTGTTAGATTCCAAACCTAATCCAAATGGTCTTTCACTTGAAAATGTATATTTGGATCTATTGAGTTGGTAAAGAAATGAGTCATTTGGCAAGATTAGAAATGGTGCCTCTGTAAGTACGTGGAAATATAATTAGATACGAGGGACTGTTAATATGAAGCCTTTTACACCGGATATTCTTGATATTGTGATACTACGATTTCAAGCTTCTGAAAGCTGATGGGACGAGATGGGGTGGAAGTCTACTGGAATGCGTCTTTTCGGAATGTGATATAGAGGCTATTTTGCAAATTCCAATAGTAACTCGAATTTTGTTGATATTGGGCGTTGGTTCTTCAACACATATGGCTACTACTCTGTTCACTCAGCCTACTACGTGGCTAGAGATTTGAAGAAGCATCTACTTCAGCTTCCAGTTTGCGAAATTGGTCCTTTATTTGGAGCATTGGTGTGCCAAATAAAACCCAGAGTCTTTTTCTTCGCAATGGCCATTCTCTTTTACATAATCTGGAGAAACGACATGTTTAAGACGCCAAGTTGTGTCCCTTTTGCTTGAGTATGGATGAAATTGTGCTACGTCCTTTTAAGCACTGCAACTTTTGTGCGTCTTGCATGGAGATTTGTCATCGTGTGCTTTATTAGATCCTTCCATTGATATTTGGAATAGGATAATTCATGTTAAACATGTACTCAAGCCAGAACAGTTTGAATATTATAAGTGTGCATCCGCTAGTCTCTTTGGTATGCAAGGAATGAGTTGGTTCATTAAAACAAGCGGACTTATGTGCATGATCTTGTACGGTATGTTGGTGATTACTTGAAGCAGTATAAGGAGGCAAAATGGCCACCTTCCTACTACACGATCACCGGAATTCTCACCTTGTTGATTTGAGAAACCATAAAGATTCTTAATGTGGACGCAAATTGATTAGTTTTCATTCCACATAGGGAGGATTCTACATAATCTGGATAAATTTCATGATACTCATATGAAAAATTCGGCCCAACATGTTGCACTCGGGTTAATTGTAGCCTTACACACACGCATGCAAAGAAATAATATCATCTCTTCTAAAAATCACAACATCAAACTCGGTATTCTTTTACTTTAACCTTTAAATAATTTTCAAATAACCCGATTATATTCCACATTATCTATTCTAAACGATTCCATTCATATCCACTTCATGTGGGTTCAATTCATATCTTTGAAGACGCCCATCCAAGTATATTACTCAAATGCTCGTGAGTGGACCATTTGATGACCGTAATAGAACAAGTGAAATATATTTTGCACAACCTTATTATAGAGATGCTGACCACATTAGAACTAAAGTATGAGCAACTTAAACACTCAAGATCTAATTGCGCCTAGAACTCTAATACTTATATTTATACATTTTACATGACACAATTGAATTCTCATCTAAAATTTACGGGTTTGTACTTGTCTTTGTAACCATGATTATGTTTCTTCAACCAAGAAACCTTAAGGAAAAAATATCGTAATGGCATGATCATGACAACAAGAAGACACTATTGGGGACCATTTTAAAGAGAGGCAAAGAGGTTTCATGATCAATCACAACAGGTTTTAAATAATTAAACGAAGATGTTCTAGTTGACACGAAGATCACCTCTCAGATCTGATTAATTGTTAAGATTAACTAGTGTAGTTATGTCACAGTACTGAGCTGTGTGTGTCTTTGATTAATATAAAGGTGAACAAAGGAAAAGTTCATTTTCAGCTTTTGTTAAAGCTGCAAGATAGAAAAGTAGAGTCATTTATAATACAACCTAAATCTAGCAAATGGAAATCAACTATTCAAACAAGCAAGTGACATGAATCAATGAATTGAACTGAACAAACACATGTAGAAGAACCTGAGCTAGCTATCTCTTATTACTGGAAAATACATCGTGCTCCAAACCAAGAAAAACCCATTCACCTTCATATAAAGGGAAATTAATAAATAAGTATTAAACATTACAATTCCAAAATGAAAACGCCGAATGTGCTTAATTCGAACTCAAAATATTACAATCTCTAACAGTCTGTAATGAGATGATATATATATATATATATTTAGCTATCCGCAACATGTTGCACTATTATAATTCATGACACTTGTGAAACTCATGATCGAACTCAAAAGTTGAAGAAAATTTCATCCAAAATTTGCTACTAATTTACCAAACCAAAAGAAAGAAGGCAATACCAATTAATTAATCCAAGAAAACTTAATTAATTTGTTAAATTAACACACGAAGTTCACAATTTTGGATGAAATTTTAAAAGTTCTCAAACCCGACTAGTGAATTCCACGCATGACACACCATGTAGAATAGTGCAACACCTAAAAGGAACTTCACACCTTACCTTACACACGTAAAAAAGAAAAGAAACGATGAATAACGTTGTAAAATTTTGAAATAATAACCTCCAAATCAAGCAAGCAAGTTAAGCAAATTGCAAACCTAGAGATCGAGAGCATAGTCATCACCACGACGAACCTCCAGCCACCATCCCGTTCCAGTATCCGTTAACAAACTCTCCTTGCCCTTTCTCTTTATTCTCAACTTGTTCACTACTTGCATTAACATGAGGCTGCTTGATCAATTCTTCAAACGGAAGCAAGATCCTCGACGACGACGATTCATGATGATGATCTTGAAATCCTTGCAGCATATTCCCATACCCACTTTGATCACTGGTTCCATGTAGTGAGAAGCTCAAATTCGGCTTATTTATCTGGTTAATGTTATCAGCATGAACTGGTAAACCGGGTAAACACATGGTGTTAGGGTTTTGAGGGTTTCCGAAATTTCCACTCCTTAAAAGCTCCATAAGCGAAAAACTGGAAGAGGGTTGCTCATGATGATGAGTATAACCACTATTAGGGTTTTGAGGGTTTACAAAATTCTTGGTCTGATCAAAAGCCAAGAAATCACATGATGATGTTGGGACATTAGATACTAGTGATGGCATGTTGAAGCCAAGATTTAGGTTTTGATGGGATTCATTTGGGAGTACCTGAGGTGAAAAACTCGGTACCGGGTTGAAGATTTTCTTGGAAGAAGAAGATGATCTCTTGTTGTGCTTTCTTGAACCACCACCAACAGGAACATTTCTTAGAGATCCACCTTGTGTCCAATACCTTCTACATGTCTTGCATAGGTATCTTGGTTGAGACAAGTTGTAGTTGTTGTAGTAACAAAATTTAGTGTTTGTTGACTTGCACCTTGGACATTCTAGTGCTTGTGCTTTCTCTGGCCTCGGCTTCTTCTCAACTGCTTTTATCTCTTGATCATCCTGGTCATAAATTAAAGAGGGAGAAGAAAGCAAGCAAAAGAAAACAAAGAAGAAAAAACCAAGATCATGAGATGGTAGTAGTTCAGAAAGATAGATAAAAAAGGCAATAAAAACAAATTCTTGAGCTTCTTTTTCTTATCTATCTATCTATCTATCTATCAAAGAGAGGATTGAAAAAAGCTAGCTAACTCTTGTTACAATTAGTGTGAAAATTAAAAATGACTTACAAGAATTTAATTAAATTGATTAATTAGTGGGGTTTGAATAGGATGATCAAGCTAAAGTTAATACCTTTAGAATTATGGTCATGATCAAGAAGAAAAGAAATTAAAAGCTAGGGATTAATTTGAAAACCTAAAGCAAGGAAGAAAAAAAGGACAAGCATATGATGGAAAATAAGACTAAGTAGCTAGTGATTAGATGATATGAGAAAGAATGTTTTTATGTGCTTTTTTACCTGTGGCCACTGGTGATGAGCACTATCCATAGCAGCAGAAAGGAGAGAAAAAAAGATAGAGAGAGAAAAAGATAAAGGAAGAGTGAGAGACAAGGAGAAGAAGAACAACAAGAGATAGAGAGAAAATGGGGAGAGCACTTTAGCAGGTGATGGATGGAAGTGTGCTCTGGACTTGATAAAGCTAAAGCAAGAAAGCTACTGTTTTCATTCTAAAAACCAAATAACCTAATTTTATTCATGAATTACGAAACATGTACAAACCATATGGATGGATATTCCACGTCTCTAACAATATTCAAAATACAACCCAAAACGTTCCAAACTAAAATTCAATAAATTAACATGTGTGGAAATCGACTTTTGTAAGCTGAGAAACGGAAATAAACTCACCATTGAGAGAATTCGAACTAAATCCCGAAATATATGTGCAACATTGCACTAACATTTTGTATCGGACAGTTCTTTTCCAAGGTAAAAATACACCATGCATCATGCACTAGAAATATTCTTAAAAAATATATTGATTTTGTGGCACTAAATCACAAAACTAAATATACACATTATTTTTTTCGAAACATGTATGTTTGTTATCGTATTTATTTTTCCCGACTTGGCACCTTACAAAATATACTCATTACTTAGAGGCACATGTGACAATTGACATGACCTCCTGAAGAAAATTTGTTTATCTTTTAAGTTACAACTGATCATCATCATTCTCATGAGGCTATTATTGTTACAGCCTCTTCTTTAGACCAGAGATTAGTCTAACATGATAGGTTTTAATTAACTAATTACAAAAACTAAGATTTGGTATCTATAAAATACTGTAATCAACAAAGATATGGAGTATCATATCTAGCTAGACATATATTCCTCGAAGTAACTAATTTTCAAGAAAAAAAACATAATCGCGACAACTGATGTGTATTGTTTTGCTTGTACATAACGTTAAAATTTGTGGTCCTCAATCCATATTGACCTCCTTAAAGACAAAATAAATAAGGGAATGATTTTAATAGTATTTGTTTAGTGGAGCTAGCTAGGTTCACATGCTTAATAGTATTAAATTAGGAATTAGGTTAATTGATTTTTGGCCGTATGGTCATCGTACGTAGTTGAGTGGGTGATGACATGAAAATGCAACAATGGATGTCAATTTATTCCGACCATTTATAGTGCATCCTTGACTCCAAACAATTACGCAACTGTTTGTCCTTTCGTAGGAATTTTCTGTTGACAATTAATTAATACTAGTTTAACAAAGACTACCAAAAACACGGGTCAAACGACTATATTAACATACATGAACGATATGATTCAAAAAGTAAAGGAGAGAAATAATCGCGGCAACTCATGTATATTTTACTGTGCTAGTTGAAACCAATGTTTTCGAGTTGGAACTCCGAATCTAGCTTCTTATATTACGACTGATTCTTCATTTTGCCACTTTAAATATTCCAAAATTAGAGGGCCCATCATCTAACTTGAGATTTATAAAACTTGCTAGTTTCAAATTACTTCATAACCGACACATTGAAGCAGGTATTGTGTGCGAGTATAGTGTCTATAAAAGTTTTTGATAACTCCTGTTGGACATTTGCAAGTTCAAATGCTATTCAAAATTAGCATTATCGTAGCAAAAGCACCAGAAAAGGCTGTTTTCGGGACTTAAGGTTGATAATCTCTTGTTAAAATAGCATGCTAACAACTTAAATTTTAAGGCAGCTACTTTGGTGATTTCTCATAAAATATCTTAGAATAACAGTCACTCACATTAATACAGCTTGCAGATTCATGCACATCTGCAATTTATGACATAAATACGATTTACAGCATACTAGTACAACACAAATTCGCAGGAATACAATGTAACAGTAACAGATAGAGACGCCTGCATCTATAATAGCACCAAGCTGCCTCCTTTCTATCAAATTAAACCTCTGGATTTTTAACCACCGTTTTCTCCGTCCTGCCTTGAGGCTCTAGCATTTCTGGAGTATGGTTGGGATCTTATTCTCTTGATTCCTCAAGACATGTTAGGAAAACAGCCTTCCGTTTCTATCAATCATGCAATTAGACGCCAAATGAAAAAGAACCAAAATGCTAAGCTAGTGGAAGGAGAGACAACAAGAAGTTGATCCGAGAGTGTGAGATGTTGACAATGCATTTGTCTCCCCTTCATCTGGAGTGTACTGTAGTTGACGCTACGTGCTCAAATTCAGCTTCATCTAGTTTAATACCTTGGACAAATTTTATAAAAAATATAGAATTCCACAATATTTTCGCTGAAAGTTCAAAAACATTGCTCAAGCTTCTAGTAGGAGGTCGAGTCCAGAAAGCAATTTAAACTTTGAACACAATCTTAACACGCATAATGCAAAATATTCAACTGCATATGATTCCCACCTAATACTCAATTCAATGAAGAGATGGAAACTAGTAATCATACATCACCTCAAATTCACTCGTTTAGCTTGCAAACATCGATGAACTTCTGGACAGCATTGTGGTATTGGGTTCCCTGAAAAATAAAATGCAGAAAACAAAACGAACATGTTCAACGTAATTCTGCCAGTACTTTGTTTAAAACAAACTGGGGCAGCAGATGAGGCTCAGCTCAACTGGTTAAATTGAGTCCCCATAACGCAGAGATTATGGTTTCCATTCCCACCATAGCTGTTGTGGTTTGTTTCCATTTTATGCATGTTTAAAAAAAAAACACTATGAAGAAGAGGTGAATGAAAGGTAATGAGGGTTACCTCCCAGTAAAGTTGATTGCAGTCCATGCACTGCCAGAATTCAATATTTTTGTTGAACAGACAGTTAGGGATCACTTGAAATCCTTTAGCAGCTTCAACGGCCTCTTCAGTCGTCAGAGGTTTCTGGATAAACCTCCCATTACATTTAGTACACCTTGACATCAACTGACCCTCAGAAATCTTGAGTTGGAATGTCTCAATTATCTGCACCAAATCATTTCCAAATGCACATGAGTAGACCACAAATATTTGATACACTATTAACTACACGAACACCTCAGTGAAGTGTCAGGCCAACCAATTTTGTTGACAAGTTATCAAGGTACTTCTTATGCAGAATATTTTTACTTGGTTTGGGAGGGTGATTATTATTGTGTTACATAAAGTTCAAGCATGAAGGGGGGATAACCAGGGATTTCTTTAATAAATGAGGAACTTTTATATACTTGTTCATATCAGAGAGTTGAAATTGAAAGCAATAATGAAGACAGCGACGAGAAGAAATCAGATTATTTATTGCTGGCAATATTACCTCAACTAGCTGTTCATTCTTAAGGAGGCTTTTAATTCTGTATATTTGATTCTTGATCAAATATTCATGTCTTAGAAGCTTTGCATCCCGCGTTAAAAGCACTCTTTTCTCTTTCTGCGCCTGATCAATCAACTCCCTGAAGAAAATTCATGAAATATTCTGTCAATGTGCTAATAAACAGAGTAACAAGATGCATGTGAGTCATGAAATGAACTGGCACAACAATAGCACCTGCTTCCAGGCTTCTTTGAATTTGGAATTGCAGCATCTATCCCCACACACCTCAAATGCTTCGCTAATCCTTCAACCTGTTGAGCACAAGTCAAATTGACACGTGTAAGAAGATATTTTATGTCTCATACGACCAGTTTACAGATAAAAGAAGAAAAAAAAGTACAAATAGAAAACAGAAAAATCAAAGTGTAACGTATCATACCATTACATCACACAAAAACCTAGCACATCCGTCACCACCTACGGATGAATCCCATGGGGGTGTACCATCCCAGTCTTCCATAATTCCAGGGGGCAATGGGTTGGAATGCAATCCACCAGTAGACTTTCTAGATTTTTTTCTGGAAGCTTTAGGCGTTCTGTCAGAGTCCTTCAATAAGATCTTATCACCGTGTTTCCTAATAATCCACAATAGGGTATCATCCATTGCTTTAGTAGTTTTCGGGGGACACACTGACTCTACTTCTTCAGTCGCCTCTATGCTAATACGTAGTTCACGGACAGCTATACTCATCATTTTTGCAGCTTCACAAAACTTGGTGCTAGTTACAAGGTTGCACGTATTTGAACTGTCAAATAATTGCTTCAATCCAGGATCAATAACAGATGTCCATTGGTTATTACGATTTCTAGATGAGTATCCTGCACACAAGATCCGTTACACACAATTAGTTATGTAAAAGGCTTTAACAAAAAAGACGGGAACGTTATCAAAACCCAATATACTGCTAGTTACTGTGATTCTACCCAAAAACTGTTACTGCATTATCAAGTCCATATAATGACCGTCTACTGCATTGCAGTAAACTTTAAGACTATCACATTGACAAGCAAAGAGGAGAGAAAAGAAGTTCGACCTTCTTGGGCCATTCTCTGCTGGAAGACCTTAAATATCTCAACCAAGCAAATAGCATCTGAAGCAGCATACAGCTTCTGCTCTTCTGTTAGAGGACGCTGTGACCAGTCGCTACACTGGTACTCCTGAACAAATGACGAGAACACAAGTTAATAAGCTTGAATACAAATTTCCATTTATAAATCTGAACTAAGAAACACGATATAACACATTCATCAGCTTAACTTATAAGGCAACACTAAGTAGTTAGAAAACAAATGAAACAACATGCCTTTGAGAGCGTAATGCCAAGAACTTCATTGCAAATAGTTGCCAAGCTCTTAGTTTGTTTTGACGCCCTCCGCCCTGACTGCTTGGGTTGTAGGTAGCTGTATATGGCATTAATGTCTATATATGGTTCCACCTATACATCAAACGTTTACAAATACCTTCAGTTAACCGTTTACGTATCCGAAAATATCAAAGTCTACACCAACATACACACATATACAACTCGAAACAATGATGAAACTAAGCTGCATAGATTCAACCACTCAAATAAGAAGCTACTATGTAAGTAGAATATAATAAACAACTCAATTACCACTAAAATGAACAAATTACACACTATGTGAAGCTCAATTGTTTCATATAATTCGGCAGTATTTACAGGCTCATAAACAGTGTTAACTACTGCAACTTTTCTACTCAATACTGCTCAATTAGCAATAAATTGAAGGAAAAATTATCTACAAACAGCTGACTCACTGTTTCAAAACCAGGCTCCAATCCTTGCTCGCGAAAAGTAGACGACAAATACACCAAATCCTGCTTGAATCTAAACCCAAGCTTAATAACTTCAGGCGAAATGAATACTTCTCTCAACAACACGTATACCGAAGCAAGATGAATTGCCTGGAGATCGAGCAGGAAAACCGGCAACTCGTCCGAGTCAGTGAGTCGGCAGGCGATTTGGAGGAGAGAAACGGTAGGGAAGGTGGACGCCTGGCGGTTCGGCTTCCATTCGGCGTCGAGTCCGATGAGACAGGAGTGAGTCAACGCGTGTTCGAGCTGAGTCAGCTCGGTTGAATCGCTCGAGGTGACGAGGTGAATCGGAGATGCCATTGATCCAAGAAAAAAGAGCTTAAGGAATTTATTTTATTGTCCATTGTGGGCTGGGCCTTCTGATTTGATCCAGTTTTAGGCTGGACTGGCCATTTGTGCAGGCTCGCGTGCTAATTCGATTGGGTCGAAACATGCACTTGGGCCGACATTTTACGTCTACTCTTGCTTGTCTCGAACTAACCCATAATCACGACTCGTTGCACGTTTTCCCCCGCTCTTATGCTAAGAACTAAGGAGTGTTTGCAAAACGACATAGAAAAGGTTGTAAATAACTAGAAGTTCATGTCCCTATAAGCACATTTATAAGTAGTTAACTGTGTTTTTACCGCTTAGGAGTTAGTAATGTATGTCTTCACATCAGTTTTTTGAATTAAAGTATACACTAAGTACCAGAAGTATCATGTCTAAGAGTAACTACAAAACTCAGAACTTTGAACTATAAGAATCGCAAACTTATATCCTTTTTCGTGAATAACATCTACACGCGGTAGTCGGTGCTTGTGATTTTAAGTAGCAAGTGACTCAATGAACTGCAAGGCCCGGGGTGGTTGAGCAGTCGGGTGGGTGTGATTTCGAAAAACGAATACGAAACATATGATTTAGGAGATTATGATACAAAAGAACTGGACCACACTAGAGTCTGCAAGAAACATAACATTATATTGTTTGTGAGGATTTAATGGCCTTAGGCTTAGGGTGGTCCAAGAAAGGAAATTGCCACACATAGGAGCAGCATCTCATCAAATTTGTTTGTCTGGATCATTTCATTTCCATTATATGTGTAAGTTGTAATGTGATGTATCCCCACTAGTACAGTACAGTCCCTAGTCCTTACTCCATTAGTGACATGAGAGGTGATACAACCCATGTGTATGACTTCTTCAATCTCTTTCCAAGATTCGTATACTTCATTTCTATAACTTCAAGATTATATGGTGTTTGTGATACTCTCAATTTTATGTTGGACTAAGAGAAAGTGGGTAAAAGCGACCTATCAATCTAGGGAACCCGACACTTTATCACATTGTGTAATCGAAGGCTAATCGTTAATTAGTCCACTGTTATTGGTTAACCAAAACAAATTAGTGGTAATTTGTAATATACTTTTCATAAGGATTGTATATGGTATTGTGGTTATGATCAGTATTATAAATCAGTTTTGATTATTTCTTATCAATTCTGATGTTATTTGAGTTTTCAGTATCAATCACGATTCACAAATATGAATTTTCAGTATCAATCACGATTCACAAACATAAGTAATTTTGACAAAAGAAATGATTTTTTTAAAACGGCTAAGATTACAACTACTTTCTTGTATATAAATACATCTTTACTGCTAAATCACATTATGACTCCACCATAAATCGAACTCTGCACCTTCTCCTCACCATCCAGCTCCATTTCAATGCATCACTTTATAAAATAAAGAATATTGTGTCTAAATACACGTACCTAGTCGGCTAGCGGCATGCACTTGTAGTTTGTAGAATTGGGACTACAAAACTACAGAACTTAAATTCATAACATTAGAAAGTTGTAGGCTCGTACAGTAGGAATATTACTAAACAGTAGTACCATGTTAAGTCATGTTCATGGAGCATTTGTAGCTTGGTCCAATTAAACATTCCGTGGTACTGTAGAGAGTTAAGTTACATAACTTCATAATGTACTTCTTTTAGAAGTCACCATTAGTTTTAGGACGTCTACATTAGGAAGTACAATTTGTAAATGGACACTTCCGATATATAAATTTGTTGTTTTCAATGTTATTTAATTTTATTGGGACTCTATTGGACATGAGAGTATGGAGTTTGAGTGTCTTATATAGGCGGATAGCTATCGAAGATTGTAGAGGTTGGGTATCACTTCTATATTCACATATTGGAGACAATTGGTTAATTTGTCACTCAGATCAATCATTCTCAGTGCAAAAAGGGGTGAAGGGAGTACTCATCCATTCCACCAATGAGGAATAGTTCAAAAATATTGAGATCATCTATATAAATATTGAAAATGGCTCCGAAAAATAATGATATAACCGGTTTAATTATTAGAAGACAAAGGGATAAATGGTAAATGCATAAGATACATATCCATTTTGAAAAGAAAAAGAAAAAGGAGATAAAATGAAATCTATGTCCATTAAAACTGAAATGGAGCTATCAAAAAGACGACCCACCACCATTTGTGTAGCCAATTGTCGACGTCACCTCGTCAATTTCCAACCTTCATTTCCGAAACAGTCATTATAAACTTCACGTTTTGTACCCGTGGTGCGACCTTGACCATTTCCATAACTCCTTGCAATTATATTCAATTATTCATATTTCGGTGAAGAAATATTTTAAATATCTATTTTGTCATCGCCTGCCTTAACTCACTAATTATCTCAACCTGAATAAGACACTACGTACATATATATATTTCCTTCTAAAATATATATTCTTTAACTCGGAAGGTAGAAGAACTTTGATTCAAGACGTTTTAATAGGATGTGCATATATTTTCTTAATCGAATTTGTATCTATTTAATACGGATCACCAGTGTATTTTGTGAGTCAATTAGCTTTTATATGTCAACTCTTTTATATTTTTTACATATTATAATTTCACTATCTCATAAGTTAAAGTTAATATTATACGGTGTATATGGGGGGGGGGGGGGGGGGGGGGGGGGGGGGGGAGGTGGTCCAACAGTATAGAATGGGAGCAGCCTCGACGATTTAATTTGAGCCATCCTATGGGCAACAAAACAATCTTTTCTTTTAGGATGGTTTTTTTTGAATAAGTTAAATTAAAAGGTAAAAATTATCCAATACCACCTTATAGTTCATTGTCTTGCCTTAACCATAACCACCTTATAACTTCATATCTCAACCACCTTATAATTCCAGTGCTGTCGGATTCAAAATCTGCACCTCCAGCATACAACCCAACTTAGTGCCACCAGACTACCTTATGACTCTATTCTATATTAGGATGGTAACTAGTTGAATCTTTTGGAGAGCTTACTATGGGTTGAAGAACGGACAATTAGATTATGTATCTATCTTCAATGGTCTTACTTTTCTATTGCAACAGTGAGCCCCTACGTATGGAACTCGCTGCTACGTACAAGTCTACTACGAATGGAGATATCAGTGTGGGGGGTTGGTTTAGTGTCTAACAAATAGAGATAACAGCATAACGAGTTTAGTGAAGTGTGATATTCTCCTTAATTATTGTACATTTTGTTTAATTCGTATGCAGATCTAACTCCAACCAATCGCCTGCAACAAACACCGGTTGTGAATCATGATTGACCTCACAATTCAAGGAATGTTAACCAATCGAGGTTAGTTACATTTGTTTTGTTTATCCCAAAGTAGATATTGCCAGATTCTTGCCCAAACATGGAACTAAGTCAACTTAGGAGGATTAGCTACATATTTGTGAATTCTCATCACATATATGATATATGTAGTGTATATTCAATGCATCTCCGATCCTCCATGCTTTTCTGGACCTAATATATTTGATATACTAGGTAATTCTAGTTATATCGGACATAGATATATATATTATAGTCTTAGTTAGATCAGTTTTATTTTTTAATTTCTAATTAGATTAAACATAACTTCTTATATTTTGTATATATATCATACATCATTTTATAAATAAACACGATTGATTGTTCAATAATTTTACATGGTATCAAAGGGTTACGATCCTTCTGCTGCTTAATACTGTGATCATCGATCTTGTTTGTGTTACTGTCCAAAAGCACGAACTCAGTGTTTGTTCTTCTTCCTCCCGCTTCACTGCAGTGGTGTGGTAGACTATGTAATCCTAGTTAGATTAGACATAGCTATATTTATATTAGAGTCTAGTTAGATTAGTCTTATTTTTCTAATTCCTAATTAGATTATACATGGCTTCTTATATTTTGTATATATATCCTACATCATTCTATGAATAAACACGATTGATTATTCAATAATCTTATCGTATTACTTAAAAACTGCTAGCTGCACAATTATAAATGGTTCAGTTCATAAAAAAAGAAAAAGATTAAACGCATCTGATTCTCCCTTAACTCAAGGGCAATTCATGCATTATCATTCATGCCACTAATTGGTTACCTAACTTTTATCCTTGACAAATGGCCATCCACACTCCCCACATGCATTTGCAAGTGCTTAAAAATTTGTTCATTTCAGACTTAAAATAGAAAAGATATACTCGTATAATTGTTCTTTTTTTAGTAATATTCTTTATCTGATTATGAAGTTTTATCTGTTTTCTGCAATGTCTACCAAAAAAACAAGTTAACTCAGATAATCGACTCAATACCTACTTTTACATTTAAAAATCAACTACAGTTAAACAATCAAGTAAGTGCTTTTGTAAACTTAAGTCATTCAATAAAAACAAATTTTTGTTAGTGAAAGGCTAAAAGCTCATTTTGTGAAATAGAAGGATCGACTACTTTCATTAACTTTTAGCAAAAACAACTTACAAACCATTTGTTTTATAAGTGAGTGTGACATAACACTAATACAAGACAAAACATCTCAAGAAGAAAAAATATTTATAATTAGATTATTCAAACAAAATGGTTGATTGAAACGTCTTATAATTAGCTAGCTTTGTTGTTTGCATGAACTTATCCTTGTGTGACAAGTGATTTTCACACCAAAAGCTAGCATTATTGTTATTAATTTATAAATAAGCTAGCCAAGTAAATGATTGATTGATTAAAACAGTGATCATGAAAATACCAAATTGATTTTATGTGGAAATAGACTACTCGTATTGACAAATCTTGTGGCTAGATTGCAAGAACTGGCTGTATATAATATTGACATGCATAATCGGACGGATCCAATATTTAATGTTTGATTAAATTTATTTATAGAGACGAACATTCCACTATGCTTTCCTTGTGTTCGTCCATTTCATATGCTCACAATTAGTTCTTGAATTATTGTCCCGTCGCTACTCTTTTTTGTTTTCAAATTTCATAACATTAACATCATCTTAACATTTTTATTTCGTCCTGTCTTGTCCAACAACATAAGAGATTTGTGTCACATCAAATGTAGGCCGCCGTACAAATTATAGTATTTTGTGGCCAAAACCTATTTTCACTTTGAGGATGACGGTAGAGGGGGGAAATTTTATTTTAGGTGCATACGCTATCACTTCGGGTATATTAAAGTGAGAGTGATCAATTTGAGTACATTAGTGCAACTACCCATATAATTGAGGAATTCGAATTGATTTTTCAATCAAATTGATGACGTGGCCATAGAACTTGTGATTTTCCCTTCAAATACGTATTTGGTCCGGATTTGACTCGTATTTTGTTATTTGAAATTCAAATACAGGATCGTGTCGCGTCCACGTTAATTATCGGTATAAATTGTGTATTATAATTATAAAATAATTTTAAAATTATGAAAATATTTTAAAAATTATAAAAATTCATTTACATTTTCTTATAAAAAATAATAATTTAAAATCGCATTAGCTACAAAACTCTCATACTCTGACGTATTTGACTCGAATTTTTAAAATTCAAATTGAAATATTGGACACGTGTCACTCTCTTGTAATTTCTAGGTATATAATGTTTAATATAATTAAAAAATAATGTAAAAAATTCTGAAAAATATTTTTAAAATATAAAAAAAATATTTTACATTTTATTAAATATAACAAATAAAAATAAATTTAAAAAATGTGATTTGATGCAATAAAAAAAGACGAATTACTTACAAAATTCAAAGAACCAAATGAAAGATTATTGTAGCAAATTGCATTTTTAATGTTTTAAATTTTTTTATTAATTTTATACGTAATATAATGTAAAATATTTTGTTTATATTTTTAAAAATATTTTTGAATTGTATTAAACAATTTATACCCATAAATTGTCTAAAGCAAATTTAGTTTTTTTTATTGTTTGTACAAAATGTATTTTTTTATTGTTTGTAAAAAATGTAAAATGAATTTTTATAATTTTTAAAATATTCTTAAAATCATTTTATAATTATAATACACAATTTATACCGAGAATTAACGTGGACGCAACACGTGTCCCATATTTAAATTTCAAATACAAAAGTATGAGTCAAATACGAATTTGGAGGGGAAATTGCAAGTCTGGCAGCTACATCATCAATTTGATCGAAAAATCAATCGGAGTTCCCCAATTGAACGGGTGGTTGCAGTAGTGTACCTAAATTGGTCACTCTCACTTTAATAAAGTAACAGTGTCTCGCTTTAGTGTACTTAAAATAAAATTTCTCCGGGTAGAATATATGGGTGAAATTCGATAGCAAAATTAAATATGCAAGTAGACTGGACAAGAAGGTGTAACAAATGCATACTGAATACCATATACTCCATATAACTACACATTTAAAAGACAATAATGAATTAATGAGAATAGAGTGCGTTGAAAGTACATTCCAATGCATGCATATACATTGATTTATGAGAGCAATTGCGAATAATCATGCGAACACGTACATATCGATTTCAATTCGTATGTGGTCCTGCATAGGTGAGACCATATAGTTGTTTAGAGGGGCAAATTTTAGTTTATGTTTATCGTAAATTATAATTCGAAAATTAATGATGCAAATTGCAGATATTAAGATAGTGTAGCAAAGTGTAAAAGTTTGCTCTAGCTAACAATTATTATGTGGGAATATATGCTCGTCGAGAATTATCTGTCGTTAATAATTCATCTTGATGATCATTAACCTATGCTAGCTAGTAATGTAGTACGGGTAATTATTTATAATTAATAAATAATTTAACTTGGTCGGATTAATAATTTGGTTAATTAAAAAGCTGATTAGGCATATGTCGGCCACCATAATCCACCTAGACATTGATTGCAAGAGACATGCTATTAGTTCATGCAAATGCCATGGCTTATTAGCTTTCTAATTATCATGATGGCCTTTTTTTTCTTTTCAGCCAAATATATATGCTTCTTGTAATTTATATCATATTCTTCCCAACTTAAAATTATTTCAGTTCAGTTTTATTCAATTCAGTTTAATTTTATACGGTTCAATTTAACTCTATTTAATTATAATTTATATTTTACTTCAATTCTATTCAATTCATCTAAGTTCAATTTAATAAATTTACATTAAAAATAAGATAGTTTTACTGGATCTATCATTATCAAATTTGTTCGTACAGTTAATTAATCAGTCGGGAATGAAGGACCTAAAATTGTCGGCAAGCGCAACACTAATTCATGGCGTAACTTTTGGGCATGGAATTAGTTCCACACGTAAGCAGTGATGACCTTCACATATCTCCTAATCTTTTTTATAATGATTTCCAAATTAGAACATTTTTATTATTATATTATCAGTATTATCATTTACGTTTCTTAAATCGTGGATAAGAACATCATGGATGAATTGCTTTACCCAATAAGTTCGTGCTTGATGACCAATATCGATTGATTAACTAACTAAAACTATTTGAATATTTGATTTTGTTTACGAGGTCAATTGTTCATAGAATCAGATCCTGTTTTACATTCGTTTCTAAAGAGCTGGTAAACTGCACGATAGCCCTCCACTGTTAGAAAATTTACAATTAAAATATTTAGGGGCAGATTGGGAAGCGATTTAAATGTAACACTATTGCATTTTCTTCTTTTTGGAAGACCGTAATTCCGTAAATGTAACAATCCGACATCCCAGAATAGACCATGTAACAATTGCATGGCTCAAACTCAATATAAAGAATTATGGAGAAAATACATTTAGAAAAATAAATATATAATTTTATACTTATGGAATGAATAAACTTACCGACCCTATTAGTGTATAATTGCTTAATTTCAAATTGTCCTTCAATGAGATTCGACATTGTCATCACTTGCTATAAAAGTAATACACCAGGAAGTTGTCGTGTTCTTATTGACACTTGTATATCTTTTACAATATTTTCGCTAATTAAATTGTACATTTGATTGCTTGATGCATTGATGAAAGTCGGCAAGGATGGTGGAACTTTTTAACTTTTTATTAATTATTAAAACTAGAGGGTGTTTTGAGCAATTTTGTAAAGTTAGGGTTTATGATAGGGGGTGGAGAATTTTTATTTGTTTGCAGTAATCTAGTTCTAATACTTATTTATATTGGAGAATGATTGTAGCTTATTAAGTAGGCTATATCTCCATAATGCAGTATATTCCCTGCCAATCAATTAAGCTCCATCCAATGCATGTTCATGGTTTCTGGTGAGTATTAAAAGTTTAAGTATTGATTTATACATGCAACATTGCCGGTTTAATTATGCTTTCACGACACAGATAGTGGTGTAATGGTGTTTAATTGGTTATGTGTATAATTCTTTTTTGAAAGAATAAAGATTACAATCACTTTATATATTTTAAAATTTAAATCACTTTATTTCACTAAGAATTGAACCTTGTACTCACCCTTACCACTTCAATTCAATTTCACTGTCCGCATTATGCTTCTCGATTATGTGTGTATAATAATCAAATTCAAGTTATATTCGACTCTTAATTAATGTAAGATGCTATAGCTCACTTTATTTTCATATTTGAAACCCCCTCATTACATTCGAGCCTTGAGAAACAAAATTAAAAAAAAAGCTACTTATGAGATTCGAGCTCCCGGTTACGTAAAACAAGCAATTCATCTTAATCTTGCATGTTGCACAATATTTACGCATTATTCTTGAGTAAATATGAATATATTTTTGAAAAAGGAAAAAACACACATACTATCTGGTTGAATATCATGTTCAATCCTCTTAAATTTTATGAACTTCTCATTTTGAGATCAAAATAATTTAAAATACTAAAATTATTAATGATGAGAATGGATGTTTGTCACTTTATGCCTCTACTTATTTATGTTGTCCTTTCTGGCAATTCACATCTCCAACTAAGGAATCTGGGTCCAAAGCCAACCCAAAAGACAAGTGACAAACAATGCAAATGGCACTAACCTAGTACATTAATGCAACCAACTAACATATATTGCATTCTTAGTTGCTGTAATCTTATAATTTCGTTCCTGAAAGCAATAATCTTAACAATATAATTATCTTTTGAAAATTTGCTAGAATTGGTTTGTTTTTGTAAAATATATTTTGCAAAATAGGTAGCTCCTCAACTAATTAACTTGCTATCCAATTTCATAAACATAAGATAGGTTATCAACTACTAACAGTTAGGTAGAATTTATTATCCAAATTTACTAAACATGGTGATTATTGTGTAACATGTGACAAACATTAATGTGATGTTAGGTTGGTTTAGCTATATTTGAGGTATCAGGAATCATGCCTTTGCATTGATGCCTAATCCTTTGTACAATACATTGTCCTGTGAGGAGTAGTAAACTGAGAGTTCAAGAAGCATGCCTGTGAGGACATGTCTAACCCATTTATAGCCATCCTCTGTTTCTATTTTTTCCCCTTCGCCAGTCGCCACTAGCAAAAGGCAACATATATACTCGTCTATTTCACCTCTTTCCACATGAATTTCGTTAAAATAAACTTAGAGTTTTTTCAAGATCCAAATTTATGTCCCTTTGGGAAAGCAATTAGCCACTGATCATGATCAGTGACTTAATTGCGCTGCTAACAGTAAGGTAATAGCAACATCTTTTAAAAGAAAGAGACAACTAAGACAGTACAAGACAAAAACTGTAATTAAGTCCTTAGATTTGTCTGTACTTACACTTAAAGATGTGATGATTAGGTCGGGAAAGTATGGAACTACAAATGTCAAGAATTGTTAAAATATAGTTTGTGGTGGTAAAAGCCGGTTGAAGGTGTTAGATTAACAGGAAACAAGTCCGTAATAACTTTTGACTTCGTTAACCCATTGTCTTAAGAAGTAATTTCCTGGGAGGACAAATTAAAGTGTTTTCACCACGAACTACCTAACACTTTTATCATTTTGTCACTCTACCTTAGGACACACTTTCACTAACACTCGCTCGGGACTTTAGGATGTAATCTAATACTTTGATGCATATATGGTCGTGTAATGTTTTGAGGGTTGTTTGTCATATCGTTGAAGTGGCCATCTCCCCACTTAAATTGAATATTTTATAAAAAAAAATTCAATTTCAGTTGAAAAAAAGTTCACTCAAATTCTACCCCAATCAACCTCTTAATTTCCTTTTTTACACGGTATGTATTATTATTATTATTATCCTTGCCAGTTGCCACCACAACAGCCTACTGTATTTATTTATATAGACTAAAAATTGCATTTCACATCCTTGAATACTCTCTGATTCTAAACCCGACCCAAACACAATTCAACATGTAGTCATGTACTACCGTTGTATTGACGAATTGGAATTGAAGTGAATGTCTAGTATCTATAATTTATTTATTTAAATGAGATGATCAACTTCAACTATGTATAATTGGAGTATGGAGATAGTCACAGTCACATAGGGAAGGGAAGGAAGGGAAGGAAGGGAAGGCAAGGCAAGGCAATGCAATGAGATGACAGCCATATCTCGTAAAACCTGAAGAATGACATATAGATATGTAATGTCAGTCATCTCAGGTAATTTAAATATATAAGTGTATATTTTCACTAGATTTCGTTAGCTAGATTAAAAATATAAACATAAATATGTTTTCAGTAGCTAGATTTCGTTATGTGGGGAATTTGGAACTTACATTACTCACTTGTCGGGACTGTATACCAATGTACATGCACAAGCCCATCCCTGATGAGCCAGGTATTATATTTTTCCACTGTTCAATACCATATACTACTCTGTAGTCTGTACATCTGATCTTCTACATACTATGCTGGAAAATATATATATTTATATATATGTAATAAATAATAATAATTTAATTCTCAATACATGAATTATAGCTTTACTAGTATGAGTTTTGGATAGGATGATGATAAATAACCCAACAAAAACTCATTTTCAGCTTTAATAAATTGAAGTTTGGCCACTTCTATAAAACTAGATTTCATGCATGTTAATTCATGTGGGAGTTGCATGTGGACATTTTAAATGACTAATGAGTACCAAAATACCTCCTCAAATTCTCAAATGCTCATAGATTTCCAAATGGCGATTCGAAAATCCAAGAGAGAACATTGCACAGGCATCCGATTTTTTTGTTTTCTTTCTTGCCTAATAGTAAGAGTCCTAGTAGGTGATTATTATACTTTTTAATAATATCTCAAGTTGTTTTATTTTGACATTAATTCAAAACTAAATTCGTGAAAGTTTATGAGGTAAAATTCATTACAAGCGTAAATTAAAATTTAGGATAATTACAACTTACATTTATCCCTCGTACGTGGGATTTCGTATAATTTAAAAGCTCAAGGATTATGAAAAAACATAGTCATTTGTATTAATTATTATCAATACTCATGAGCGGCCCAACTCTTTCGAGGGCCTAAGGCAAATCTCCTTTGGGACTTAGCACGAACATAAAAAATGAGTCCTTTATTTGGAACACTTCTTGCATTTATACAAATCTACTCATAAATTTTGTGTATTCAAGTTTTTTAAATAAATCAATTTCTATGGATAAAGTTGCCAATTGAAAGGATGATGGGAAGTATGAACTAGGAGAATGCAATGTACTTGTTTCTGTAGTTGACTAGTTATGTTGTGATTTTTATTTACAAATTTTGAATTTAACAAAATTACTTTGACATGGCAGCAAAGAATAAATGAATGATCAAATCAAGGTTTAATTTAGAATCTAAATAGCAGAATTATTATTTTTACCGTTTCAACATAGAAAGTGAAGAGACAAGGTCATTATTAAATTTTAACTAATAATGATAAATTTACTTATTAATTTAATCAAACTTAATTGCCTATTAGAAGTAAAATAAATCTACTTCATTGATTAACTCAAACTTAACTAATTTATTTATATAACTAATTAAAGAATAAGATGTAAATATTAGGCCTTCTAAACTTTAGGACCTTAGACGGTGTCCTCACTTATCTATTAGGCTGGACCGCGCCTGTCAATACTCCCGCCACTTAGTGAACGATTTCAACCAATTTGCCTATAGAGATTCGAATCGTGCATATTGCATGTCAACTTTCAAATTTAAACTTAGATTGTATGAAAACATTTTTTTTTAAAAAGGAAGACTGAGAGAGTAGGACCACGTTTTACAAATTCAAAAGTAAATGTTATTTTTCATCAAAATTAAAAGTTCGAAACCGTATAGTAGAGATGCGTTGAATCGTTAGACCTATGTAGTATGAAATTTGTCTTTTTCTAATTTTTGTTTTTATTATAATTATTTATTAAGAGCATTACTCATACTCTTTAACTCTTATTAATAAATTTATATTCGTTTTAAAAAATAAAAAAGAGTGTTGGTGGTTGATGATAAAATTAAATTGACAAAAACTCATCGATCGATATCTCACCAATCAGCATGCATTATATTGATGACCCACCCAAACAGTATGATGAGATTGTATTGTATAATGAACCATGAGATTTTATAGATACACCAGTCCACACAATTAATAAAAGGTCCGCTCCTTTGAAGCCATTCAGCCTTCAATTTAGACCATAATCGATATGACAAAAACTTTTTGGTTCTTTTGACGGAATATATATAGTATAGTATATTTTTGTTGATTAATAAGCTTGCTAGCTCTTGAAACTTCATTTGTCCTTTCCTTTTCCTATATATTGCGAATTTAATATTTGGTATATTATTTTATTTTTTTAAATTTTGGTATATTAGTCATTTTTATAAAAACTAATTTCCAGTTCCCACCCACAAATTTTTCGCAAGTGCATGTACGTGTCTATCATGCCCAACTAGAGAAGATGAGTCAAAAATAGATCATGCAGTTGACTATTCTCATGTGTCATGTTCTTCCAAACACCATTTTTTTGCTAGGAGCAAATTAATCTCAATAATATATTTCTCCTATTATGAAAACCAATACATATCCCTTCATATGATGAAAACAGTTATACTTTTAAACATCGTTGGAAAAGCCACCGTACAAAACATCACAAAATTGTTATATATATATATATATATATATTAATAAAAGATTAATAGAATATATATTTAGGAACCACGTAATATGCATTTTTTTCTCTTGGAAAATAGATCGTGTATGTTTAGGAATACGTACTAGATGGCGTTCTACAGTACTACACGATCACAACAAGTGTAAAAGTAGCATGAGTAATCCATTTCATCACAAAGGTGGTGGTCCAAATCTATACGTTGACAAAGTCAATGGAGAAATTTTTATCAAAATAATTTTCTAAATTAGTTGGTCAAATTTGACTTAATCACTATAGAAAATGTTAAGTTTACCCCATATGTAACCTATACCACTCAACTACCATCCAATATAACTTTATTGGTCTTAAAAAATCCACCCTGAAACAAAATAAAATTGGGTGAATATATCCTATCCTATATAATATCGGAATAGAACTCACCCACAAACTAATCAATTTGTGGATTTAGGAACATGACGGATTGTGTTCAGTTATGTTTATTCATATATACGTTTATTTCAATTCAAATTCAGATAATTTTAATTTATTTTAGTTGTGTTTTATACTACAATCTTTTTTAGTCTAATCGAGGGGAAAATATTTGAACTCATACGAAAAAGTTTAAAGGGTGAGAATTTATAGGGTTTAAATACTACTACTACCTTTGAGGGAACAATACTATTTCGAGTATATATATTAATTGTTTGAATTAGGCAAAGTTGAACTCTGATCATTAAGAAGTATTTTTGTAATGGTATTTAAAATTCATGTCATGGTATGATTTATACATTATTATTATAGTTTCTAGCTAGCCAGTTTTCATATGAGACGATGACAATAAATTAACTGGCCAAATTGAATATGATGCTTCGTTAATCCGCTGGTCCACTGATGAGTATTTTGTTTCTTCCTACTTATATTAAAAAAACTATTTACTAGGTTTAGTGGAAGATTAAATTAATATTACAAACATCATGCCAATTTTAGTTATAATCTTCTTATATCTATCTTTAAATATTTATTTTCAATCTTAATTTGTACTATTTTGTATTTTAAAATATAATACTTATTATATATAACGCTCCAGAATTTTAAGGATCTGACTCATACTAACAAGTTGCACCTTTATTTTCATGAATTCAACTTGAAGAACTCTAGAGTTAAACGTGATTGATCTGAAGTAATTATATGATGAGTGATCAACTGTTAAGTCTCCCGATTCGCACACGAGTGGGGATAAAGTGCGTGGAAAGGGATTTATATTCATATAGTGGAACCAACATATCATTCGGAGGGTTATCCATGAATAATCGTACTGGTCCAAAAGATCGAGGACTAGGTTCATTAGCTAGTAGTCCTGGTCTGTTACGTGACATTTGTAATGACTAAGGATGTATCTTTTTAATTTAGATTTACTAAAATAGACTGAACTGGATTGAGGTATAAATTATAATTATTTCGAACTGAAATGAATTGGACTGAACTGAACTGAATTAATTTTAAGTAAAAAATAACACACTCCAATTCTAAATAAAATTTGTCAATATTAGTTATCTTGATTAAGGAATATATAGAAGAGGAAAGAAACGTTATTAATCCCCGAGCCATCCATTCACGGATATCAAGGAATTTTTGCCTTTCCTGATTTTCCATTATTAGATTTTCCTTTTATAACAATCCAGTTCCTGTAGATTTCCTTAATTACACCTTAGTACTCCCTCCCACTTTTTTATTCCACACTCTCCCTTTCATCACACACCCATACATAACAAACCTTCTTCTTCTTCTCTCTTCTCGATCTCTCTGCGCCAATTTCCATTCTCATTCCCACTCAATCAATCAAAACCCCATGTGAGAATATCTTCCTCGTTCAATTGAATTGAAATTCTATTTCCTCATGTTCATGAATCTCAATTCTTCTCGCTTTCAATGATTTTACTCGTTGCTTGAAAATTGAAATCTATTAGGTCGTTCGTTATCTTGGTATCGGGGTTTTCATTCCTCTATCCTCAATTCTTTGTGTCCCAATTCCACTCAATCAATAAAAATCCAATCTTTGTTTGTGTTTCCTAGGCAAGGCAGTGTTTTTGAATTAAACTAAGCTGTAAAGATTAATTTGTCTTCTAATTTTTAATTCTGCTTGGCTACTTGTTTATTCAATAGTCTAGGTTCAGTGCGTGTGGATTGGGATCCATGTTGGATCTCTAGCTGTATTTATTCAGTAGCTCCAATTCTTTTATGCTAGTATGTTCTTGCTGTACTGGATATAATTGTGTCATCTCTTTTTTTTAGCTGCAACTCGATTTCCCAGGCTTTGTTTATTATCTTCTCTTCTCTTCTCTCTTTGTTCTGTTTTTCATATTAACACCAAATATCTAATTCTAAGCACATTGCCTTATAAGCTTCCCTCTGTATATCATATTGCCTTATAAGTGGTTCCAATTTATCCTGTCCAATTTGAGAGATATTGACACATTGCATTAGGCTTCAACTCATAAACTTCCATTTGTTTCATGTTATGTGGTTGCAGTTTTTGTTCATGGGTTGAGCAGCTCAAGCTTCCAACCATGGATATCTTTGGCGACGAATCTCGGTTTTTCGACGCCCTTGATCATATTCAACAAGAGCCTGATTCAGTTTCTGAAACCATTAGAGACTGGGAGTATGATGTGTGGATTAGGCCACCTCAAAGTGTTGGTGAGCGCCGGAGGAAGTTTGATAGGTTGATGGGGTTGGACCTGAATATGTCGAAAAGTGAAAGTATTGAAAGAGTTTTTGAAAATAGTGGGGCTGTGCTGAGGACCTCAGGCATCGAAGATGAATTCTCTTCGAGCCGTTCTTCTGCGTCCAGTTGGACTACTGATGATTTGTATCTGTCGGGAGAGGTGGAATTAAGACGTAGTGACAGAAATTGTAGTAGTCCAAGTGAATGTGATGAAAGAGAGGTGGAAAATCACCCGTTAGAAAGGATTCGAGTTGTTTCGTCAGCTAATGGCGAATTTGAAAACTGTGACACGGGCAGGAGGAGGGAAAACGAGTTTAATTGTGATACACCAAGAGCAGCGGCTAGATTGAAGGCGAGGTTGCTGAGTAAATTGCGTTCTGTGGCTTGTATGACGAGCAAGAAAGTGAAAGAAGATAATGTGGGATTGGAGGAAAACTTTCAGGGAAGAAGAAACCAGAGGGTAGCGGTTCGCCAATTCAAGAGAAAGTCAAAGGAACTATCGGCTCTTTTTACAGGGCAGGATATTCAAGCTCACGAGGGGTCGATTTTGACGATGAAGTTTAGTCTTGATGGACAATATTTGGCGAGTGCTGGTGAAGACAAGGTTGTGAGAATCTGGCAAGTTGTGGAAGAAGATAGATCCGATACTTGCGATATTCCAGAGGTTGATCCATCTTGTGTCTACTTTTCGGTTAATCAACTTTCAGAATTGGGCCCTCTAGCGTTGGAGAAAGATGATGTTTACAAATCGAGGTCTCTGAGAAAGACACCGGATTCAGCTTGTATTGTCTTCCCTCCAAAGGTTTTCCGTATTCTTGAGAAGCCCCTACACGAGTTCCAAGGTCATGATGGAGAGATATTGGATCTTTCATGGTCAAAGGATTATGTAAGTTTCATGTTTATATATGCTGTTACCTCTTGATATTTGTTATATTGGACTATAATTTCAACTCGTGTTCTTGCAGCGTCTTCTTTCATCTTCAGTTGATAAAACGGTTCGGTTGTGGCGAGTTGGAGTAGAGCAATGCCTAAAGGTCTTCTCACACAGTGATTACGGTATGTTTTGAACTTCAAAGTAAATTGGTTCATTAAATGATTTCCTTGACTAAATATATGCTTAAATTTATGCAGTTACATGTGTTCAGTTTAACCCCGTGAGCGATGATTACTTCATCACTGGTTCAATAGACGGGAAGGTTCGAATCTGGGCAATTGGCTGTTGTCAAGTAGTTGACTGGAGTGAAACAAAGGACATAATCACTGCGGTCTCTTATCGCCCTGATGGAAAGGTATGGCGTTGTGCCATTTACCTAGCTAATTTACAGCATCTGAGAATCTGATTTTTATGAGCTTAACTTTAACTTGACTGGTTGTACAGGGTGGTATCATTGGCTCTATCAACGGAACTTGTCGATTTTTTAACTTATCAGGTAAAATTTTCACTAAGATCCTGTTTATAATGAGTTTCGTTTGCCACATAGTGCTCATTATTGTAATTACTCTGCATATATGCCATCTTTTGTATCTTTAAGGTTGTATACCATTGATTAACCCTTTATATTTGGTGCCTTTATCAGATGATCACATGCAATTGGAAACTCAAATGTGCTTAGCCGGTAAAAAGAAATCACCTTGCAAAAGGATAACTGGCTTTCAGGTAACTGATTAATGCCTTCATGGAATTTGGTCCTCCTTGTTATCTTTAATGTAAAAGATTTAAAAATTGTGTTTTTATTCTATATGGATGCAGTTTTTACCACAAGACACAAGCAAAGTATTGGTAACTTGTGCTGATTC
Organism: Plantago elongata; assembly: GCA_036897095.1. Classification (NCBI taxonomy): domain Eukaryota; kingdom Viridiplantae; phylum Streptophyta; class Magnoliopsida; order Lamiales; family Plantaginaceae; genus Plantago; species Plantago elongata. Next base: position 8,936 of record JAYMSP010000875.1, on the reverse strand, counting down.
ACTAGTCAGAATTTTAGACGGAGCGAATGTAGTTGGAAAATACAAGGGTAAGAAGTTAATGCCTTTTCATGATTTCTGTATTTGAGAATTTAGCGTAAGGATAAGCTACTTATTTCAACAACTTGTCTAATTTATGCTTCATCTTCCACTTATAGGCCTGCGAAGCACTGGGAACCAAATATCGGCCTCATTAACATCAGATGGGAAACACATTGTCTCAGCATCAGAAGATTCGAACGTGTATGTATGGAACTACAATGGTGATGATGACTCTTCGTTTTCACATCCAAAGGTCCACAAGTCCTTTGAGTGTTTCTCGTCTGATGCATCTGTTGCCATTCCGTGGTCTGGCTTAAAATCAAGGACGGTCCACAAGAGTTCAAATATTCCACTGCCGTTCTCGCCGTCCTCTTGTTTTTCATTAACTCAAGAGTATTTGGACTACAACTGTAAAGGTTCTGCGACTTGGCCTGAAGAAAAGCTTCCGGCCTCAAGCCCTTGGGGACGAACATCCCTCATGGGTAAATCTCAGTACAAACTTTTCAAGAATTCTTGCAAGAGTTCATCCAATTCTCATGCATGGGGACTTGTCATTGTTACTGCAAGCTGGGATGGACGGATAAGGTCGTTCCACAATTATGGACTACCGGTTCCCCTTTGAGACAGGCGACTGATCATTAAGTCCTATACAGTTGGATATGTTCTGTTCTGTGAAAGGCTTCCTTTTGAAAGAGATCTTCCACTGTTGGTTAATGGTGCAGCATGGTGCAAGGCTGGCTAGACCCCAATCCATTAAATTATGGGGTCATTTTAAGGATATGGTTCCACTTTTGATGATCAAACGACCGGGCTAGAGTTGGCCGAGTCAAATGGTTTGGCTGTTCGACTGTTGTGCTTTCTATTCATATGATTCTTTCATTTGTTTGTTCATGAAATTATTCAATTTCCGGGAGGTGAAAGAAATGGGCATGGACAGTTTCATATCTGGTGATGCAGATGCCATCTCGGCCTAAATTGAAGGACCAAGCTTGCTCTAATGATGTTGACACACACCAGTTGCATCAGATGAGGGAAACTGGTCGCTTATTCAACGAGGTGGGGCTCGTGTGATCTGTTCTGGTGGATAATATTCAAGAGAGGCAAACAGTTGGTGGATGGTCTCTTTTATGGTATGTTGGATTGTTGGTCAGAAAGATTGAGATAGTTGTCTTGTCAATGGAATTGCCAGGTGCATTAAAGTGTGTGTACAGTATAATGTAAGCACATAGGTACAATGCATGAAAACATCACACATGACACCACACCGGAGAAAGGGAAGTTTCATTCACCGCCTATTGTTCAAGACGCCTCATTTTGTCATGTTAAATTATGTCTCCTCACCATAGTTTGATGCCATTGATAGTTTGTGTCTGTGTGCCCAAGAGGCGTTTAGTTATGCGTGTGATCGCATGTGGATGCTGCGGCTCTTACCCCCAACTGTACATCAACTAGGGGGGTCTGAGTCGTTTATGCAAGAAGCCTGGTGAAGAAATGACCAGGTAGAGTTGATAGTCCACAAAATTTTGTTCTGGTGAAGATTTATATGTAAAAGTAGATGATAGTTTTGTACAGGATTGATTGACTGGTTTAACCGACTGACCCTTGCTATGAGTAAAAATTTGTGCTCGATTCAGACTCAGCTGTGCAAGTCTGAAAGCTTAGCTTAGGTATCTGAAATCAAAATATTTAGCTTTGAGATCTGATCATGCCTGCAAATTCGTCAGGTTCAACACTCCGTTAATTGCTGTTTGTTGATGATATAGTAACCCAACTCGAATAGTATAAAGTAGGGTGGATAAACAACTATGAAAATTTTACAAACTCAGCTAGAATCGATAGTCAAACACGAAGACTCTATTACTATTACTTCTTAAATCCAACAACTTTTGGGCCGAATGTAGCTAGCCTACTGAAAACAGAGGAATCCAATTCCGGAAAGACAAGAGACTGGGTTCAGACATAGAACAGAGCTCTTTGGGCCAATTCTCATCAATTGAATTCAAGTGTACAGAAAGAAATCGAACTGACCACAATACTTATTTTACAAAAATCTTAGGTTCCGGCAACGGAGAACTATGTTTCTGAGGTGGATACCGGAACGATGGGTGTATATTTTTCTTTTATTGATGGAAAAATATGTTCCCTTCGTCCCAAACTCAAAAAAATATGTTCCCCTTTTCTAACACATTGTAGTTTCTCACAAGTCATCGAATACGAACATGACATGAAAGACTAAACTTGAATTACAACTGCCAAAAAGAAGGGAAAAAAAGAGCAAGATATCTTTAGATCTTCTCTTCAAACATCAGTCAAACATCCGCTTCTGAGCCTGAGTGGCCTCAGTGGCTTAAACCGCTCATTAGTAGAAGACATGAAAGCTTCAACTTTGGACATGCAGATATCCATCGCCGATTTATCCCCTTTCTTTTCCTCCAAACACTTCATGAAAGCTTCAACTTTGGACATGCAGATATCCATTGCCGATTTATCCCCTTTCTTTTCCTCCAAACACTTCTTCAACGCTTCATCGGAAAAACTCACATTATCTTTTCTCTCCGAATCTCTAACCCCAACGTTCTTACCTTCATTGGTCTCCATCCAATAATTATTAGAAAACAAGAACGAAAAAAGCTAGAGGAAGGAAAGTAATTACGTGAGCTTGGGAAATTTATGCAAGAATCGTGTGAATATGGTTTGGTATATATTGTAGAAGAAAGGGTGAAGAGTTCGAACCAAGAGATGCATGCATATGTGATATGTTTGGCTTAATTTCAACTTTGCCTCTTGTGTTTGTTTCCTTGTTCGTCTAACCCTAGGATACAAATCCAAAACAGGAATGAATTACTTAAAAAGATGTTATGCTTTTAATAGAACAGGGCCACAGACTCACGGCTAGCTAGGATGTTCCCACCCAACCCGGGAACATGCACGGTTCGCATTCTGATTTGTTGAATATTGTGTATCGGATAACTTTGTATAAGCGAATCCTGTTCCTGATATTACGTTCATTCATAAGCGAAACCTGTTCCTGAAATTAGCAGGGTAGAGCTATAAGATTCGCTGAAGAATTGAATCTTTCAAAGCGGCGGCTGGTGAATCACGTACCCAGTGCTGTGTCCCCGTTCCGGACGATCCACGGATCATGTGAGCCTGTGGTAGAATTTATGAGAGCCTACTCTTTGGAAGATTAAAGGTGAGTACACCAAACAGAATGACAGATGCACTACTTAATCTCCTGAAAGAAGTTCAGGAGATGTGTATCCAAGGCTAACGCAACAGGAGAAGAAAATGGCCAGGAAAATGTATGGTTGGTTCAACCATAAAGCTTAGTGTAAGTGTGTAACTAATCATTCTATCAAATGGCAATTCATCAAGAACTACTGTTGCACGATAGAGGTTCTTACATCACAAATAAACTAACCAAGAGACACTCATCAGCAAGAGATTCTTTTTCCAATAACAAGGATACAAATCCAAACAAGCTTGTTCATCACTAACACTAACATAAAAATAGAAAACCAAAATTTACAATTCCATTATCAAACCTTAGATTTCCACAACAAACTCAAACACCAACTGAAATCGCATCGAGATATCTAAATCATAAACAAACATAAGAAGAAGAATACAGAACTTATTGTTCTCGGCCTCAAATCAGCCAACTCAAGATCACTGATCATACACAACAAACTCAAAAACTAGCTGAAATACATAACTTCTTGTTTTTTGGCCTCAAATCAGCTCCATCAAGATAGTGATCATACACGACAAACTCAAACACCAGCTGAAATTGCATCAAGATATCCAAATCATAAACAAACAAAAGAAGAATAATGCAGAACTTATTGTTCTTGGCCTCAACCCAGCAAAATTAAGATCACTGATCACAACAAACTCAAACACACTAGCTGAAACTGCATCTAGATATCCAAATCAGACACAAAGGAAGGAATAATAATACAGGATTTACTGTTCTTGGCCTCAAATCAGCTCAATCAAGACCATTGTAAGGGAAGTTTTCAGCAAGATTATCAACTATCCTTAGCAATCCATCTCAGTAGTATAACTAACTACTATCAAACAATTACACGAACTCAGACAGAGTTATAATAATTAGCAACTGCGATCATAAGTCAATAGAAATGAATTGAACAGATGAATTAAAAGCAACTGAGTATTCTTCCAATTAACAAAGAAACCTTGATCATCATCAGTTGACCACTACGAACTCGAAATCAAAAAAGTAAAGAAACAGCACCCTAATTCGAGAATCAGGAGACAAAAGGTCTCCAATTACACAAACATCACCCTAATTCGAACAACAAAACCCAAAAGTAGCTAAAATCGCATGAAACAGAATCGGAATACACACATAACCCTCCGATTTTGACCTAAATCGGCAATGAATCAATCATACGGGGAGATTCTCGACGGATTGTGGAGGATTGGTGACATTATTGGCGGCGTAGGAAGAAGAGGTGGTGGAATTGATGGAGTAAGAGGTGAACATGAGAGGACGATCGTTGGCCTCTTCGCCGTCGTCTTCATCGTCGGTGGTGAGGTTGATGCAGGAGCAGCGTTCCAGAGAATTGAAGAAGGCTGATGCCAAGTTCATGCCGAACCACCGTGCCAGGCCGTCCACTTTCTCGTAATACGACGCCGTTTCGTTCTGGTTCGCCATTTTTGGGGGCGATTGTGATTTTTCTTCTTTAGAGAGGGAAAGGTGAGAGTGGACGGCACTAATTTCTTTGTGGTTTATATATTTAGGGAAAGTATTTTAAAATCATTTTAAAGGGATAGTATTAGGAAACTCAATAATAGGAGGAGATTAATACAATTCCATTAAGTTTGCCGCGAATGGTGATTGATACTTCACCTGGGAAATGTTTCATTGTTGACTATAAATTTCACATCGAATGAGCAAGTCAAATTGACAGATATAATGAAACTTAGAAGTGAATGGTCGATATGAATTCTACATGTGTAATTACTTTTTATTTTAATAATGAAGTAATCCGTAATTAATTGAAATCCAACCTTTTAACTTGTATATTTATTTCTGAATAATTTACGGATGATAAGTGGATCATATTGTACTGTATATACTTTCTTATACACTTCGTATTCACTTGTACATGAATCTGAATACCTTTCAGTTGATCATACATCATAAGATTTTTCTATTGAAATCTGAAAGATTTATTAAGAACGAGAAATAAAAGACATATACATTAAGTAGTAGTTACGAGTCTTTCCTAGTTATATTATATAACTAGGGTGGACAAACATCCGACACAAAAGAAAGCATACTAGAATTACAAACATCATGAACAACATTAGTTCCAAAAGTTCGATTACTAACTTGCTTGGCTAGGTAATCACCTGCACCATTTCTTCTACGGTTAGTATATATAACATTCACTTCTCCTACAATTTTCATCAGCGCATCATCAAGAATTATTTAGTACCTCATGACTGGAGATTCCTTCTTTTCAGTTGATCATACATTATAAGATTGGTCCATAACGTTTAATAAAAAGTAATTGTAGATAAATTCACGAAAAAAAAAATACACACCATATTAAGAGAATAGAATTCTCACCAGCTAGTTAAAAATTATGAGTGGGAGAAATTCTTTTTGAGTACATGTATCAGTGTCAAATTGAATGTGTTAAAAGTTTTGATCGATTTTGATACATAATACCTACAACTTATTATAGGCAACCAAGTAGTTTAGCCAGATTTGCACTAAGACTTAAAATTACTGATAAGTACATGTATATCTCTAAGAAAAAGTACTATCGATGTTTTGTTGATGAAATTGGCATTGCCACGCGTGAAATCAGATGTGGATAAGTAACCAATGACTCCAAGACAAGACACTGCACAACTGAAATCCAACAATGGCAACCAGTATCTCAATTCCTCTGCACCAAAGGTCTCTCTGTTTTGGAAAATCCTCAACCAAGCTCAAGCAATCTGCATTCACTCTTCAAGATTCTCACTTTCAAATCCAGATAAGATGCTCATGTAAGTGTACCATTTAACGTACCTCCAAACTTAACTAATTACTTACTAATACTATGCTTCCGATTGATTTTCAGCTACACGGGATGATTCAAGCAAATCTACGGAGAATTTGGCTCCTTTTAAGGAGCTTAGAAATGTAGCTTGTGGGTTTCTTGCGGTTTGGGCAGTGTCTGCTGTTTCACCTGTTATAGCTGCTAATCAGGTTAATCTCAATCAAGAATCATGTTCTGTTCTGTGATCTTACTGTGTGTATGATAATTGCTTATTAAGTGTTGTATAATTGTCCTGTGTTAAAAGTTGTTATATTTGATGCATTTTTTCGAAAATGGGCCTCAAATCATATATTAAGAGGTTAAGAATTGGCATCTTATCTTATCTAAGTGGAGGTCTGCGAAAATTTCAGATTATTGTGGAGTGATTAGATGAATCACAACTAGGTAATAGGTAGCTTATAAGTTGGAAAAGGGCCTTAATCATATATGTGATTATAGAATAATTGTGGTAAGATGTCATAAGGTATAATATGCTTGTTCTTGCAAGTTGCAACCAAAATTTTCAAGGGCTCTTCTATATACAAGTTATAATTAGTTTGCAAGAAACAGTCACCAGGAGCTGGAATAATAGAAATATACCATGCGTTTAACTATCTTTAATTTATTTTTGGTGCATGCATATGCTGATTGATTATAAATTTGTATTGTGGATTAGTACTTATTGTTTAGTCGGCAAATGATTGTAGAGGCTTCCTCCTTTGTCCAACGATCCAGATAGATGCGAGCGTGCGTTTGTTGGGAACACTATCGGTCAAGCCAATGGGGTTTATGACAAACCACTTGATCTTCGTTTTTGTGACTACACGAATGAGAAGTTGAATCTCAAGGGGAAGTCTCTTTCAGCTGCGCTCATGGCAGATGCCAAGTTTGATGGTGCAGATATGACTGAAGTGGTGATGTCTAAGGCTTATGCTGTTGGAGCTAGTTTTAAGGGTAGGTGATAGTTCTATCTTCCCGTCGACATATATTTACACTAGATGCCATATTTAGCTTAGGCAATGTTGTGTTATACAGGATATTGGAGGGATCATTTGAAAGGTGCTTTTAACTTTTGCCTACTTTCTAAGATATTTGGACATGTATGCAGCTATGGCTTCAGCTTAGATTTCTGTAACGCAAAAGATTGACATGTTTGCAGATGTGCATATATTTAAATCAAACGTGATTCATAGAAAGTGCTATGTAACATCTGAGATTGTTTCAGGACTAAAAGAGGATATTGTTTACACATTTCAGGGACAGATTTCACGAATGCAGTTCTCGACAGGGTGAATTTTGGCAAGGCTAATCTCCAGGGCGCCAAATTTAGGAACACTGTCCTGTCTGGATCCACATTTGAACAAGCTGAGCTTCAAGATGTCGACTTTGAGGACACAATCATAGGTTATATCGATCTGCAGAAGATATGTGTAAATAAAACCATCAATGAAGAAGGACGAGCCAACTTGGGATGCCGATGATAACTCCATCTTGTTAATTCCACTTCTTTTTTGTTTTCCACCTTATAGCCACACATTTGCGGTATGCTACTAGTTCTGAAAATGAGTCATGTTCATTCCAGGATTAATGATCCTTTTGATTGTGAATTTGTGATGGCTTATATCGGATAAATACTTCTTTGAAACAACTGGTGATGATTGTTTTATTCAGAAATCAAGTTTCTGCTAAAACTCAGGTCCATTTTGGCATTCTTCTTATTCCGAATGCGAGTATCGTTATTCTAAAAACAAATGGTTGCTATTTCAACCATAACTTTTTCTTACAAGACCCCGAGTATAAAAACAAAGAGAACTCAAATCTTCTACACTCTACACCTCTGTAATTTTCTGTGTTTAAAATTTTCTGTCTATAGTTTAACCAAGTAGCGCATCTGGTGTAGTGGTATCATAGTACCCTCCCACGGTACTGACCAGGGTTCGATTCCCTGGATGCGCATTTTTTAATGTTTTTGGTCTGTTACACTGTTTTATCAGTATTACACTGTTATTGTTTTATTATTGCACTGTTACACCCATTAATGCTTTTTCTGTTTAGTTAGGTAAGAATTTATATATTTTTTAGGTGGCATTTCTATCTGGTGATTCTAGTTATTGTAGTAGCTAGCTTGCCTCATCTCATGAACCACTCAAGCTGCCTAATTTCTTATCCAATTCCCCTGTGGATTTGGACACTGTTAGGCCACACAAAATTGTATCCCAGTTCACAAGACTTGAAATTTTGTTTGGTGAATTCAGTGACATCACATTCATAGCTCCATATTGTAGTCTGTAGATTCGTGTATGTCGTTATAACCATATGATACATGTTGTACACGCTCAGTCGCTCAGTTACTGTGAGCCTTACGTTTACTGAACTTAAAATTTGAGATGTTTACGAAAACTCAACTAGCTAACTAGTTGAACCAAGAATAGTCATATAACCTTTTGTAAACAAATGATATGTGTGTACATAATTTTTAAATTCGGGCAGCAAGTTCGCTTCAATCAATATTTTGATTATGACGAGCAATAGAGTTTCAAATCGGAATGCAAATTCTCCCTTCACTTTTTATCCTTCATCTGTCAGTAACTATTAAACTAACCTGCCAGTACAATTATTGCTGATCTTTCATTTGTTAGGTCACATAGGTAGAGTCATATCTGGTGCTTTGAGTCAGTAACTGGGCTCTGAACAGGGCTTCAGTGAACTGCCTTTATTTATGAATTATGATAACTAAACTTTCAAAGGGCCTTTGGGAGATTGGAAGCTGGAACCGACTTTCCACTTCTCATCTGACCATCAGAAATTATATATATATATATATATATATATATA
>JAYMSP010000874.1:0-39724 GCA_036897095.1 Plantago elongata | reverse complement strand
GCTAGGAGGAGGCTGCACCAGCTCGTCTTCTTCCTCATCTTCATCTCCGTCGTCATCGTCATCATTATCGTCATCCTCGTCACTCCTCTCCCTCTTGTGAGAAGAAGATGAGGGCAACTCCTGAACTTCACCGTCCTCATCATCTTCATCTTCTTCCAGTTCAGGATCCATATCACTGACTTCTACGACTATTTCTGTCCGACTAACTGGCTGGACCAGGTAACCATTATCGTTATCATCGTCCTGCAATTTTGACAAGAAAAAAGAGCTCAGGGTTACAGAAACATTGAGATACCTAGCAGATCAGAAAGTTTAGATACGAACAAATTTTTCAGCAAGCATTGGCAAGCACATTAAAGACACACCACCAGATAAACAACTTATTTGCAGAATTGCAGACAAATTGAATCGACAAAAAAAAAATCCAGAAACTACTGATCAACAGAAAACCTCAATTACAAAACTACAACAAGATTAAGCAGGGCCACACATAAATTCCAAAGAAAATAGTATAAGCATAAAACAGTAAAAAAAAATTACAAAATCATAGATCAGACAAAAATTCATTTAAATTCCATTGAAATTTCTGTAGAAACTAATGTATACGATAAGTGCAACAGCTGAAAGGAAAAAATACAGATTATAAACCATGTAAATTACAGGAAGATATAAACAAATTGATCAGAGTGAAATATAAGATTGCCAAAAATCACGCACATGTACCAAGAAAACGGACACATAAGTGGTATGCTAAACGTACAAATAACATAAAAATGAACAGATATATACAATTAAGCATTTACTTTTGGCAAAGCCAAGTAACAATGTGATGAGCCATTTTATGACAGATGAACTCGTCATGAAAGTTGGTAAAGCAGAGCTTAAAACACAAAAATCAAAAGTTCCCATGAAATTAGATCTAAAAGTACCATATGCTTATAAAATAGCACAACACTTTACGCATAATAGCAACTCGATCTCATTGACTGCCTATTCTAAAATCAGTTTTTATATACAAAAATCAGAACCTGTAATTTACATGCCGAAAGAACAACAAAAAATAACAGCAGTCTTTCTACTTAATAACATAATTACAAGATCATTTAGGGGGGTAACTTTGAAAACTAAATTCATGGGATTTCATCCACAATTCAGATACAGCTTCAACACAAAAACAGTATACAATTTTCAAAAATTTGCTTTGAACGATATGAATGAAAAAACATCAAAAGCTAGATTTCTCACACTTACAGTCCAGATAACTCACAAAAAACAACAAATCCAGCAAGATCTTAAGACACATAAATCAAGCAAAGCTCAATGAGAAACACACAAAAAGCGCATCTAAAACAATTCTACTGCAATTATTAGTACAAAGCAGGTAAAACATCGGCATGCAGAGCCAGATCTGGTACCTAAAATACAGAACACAACGTGTATATTAATCTACCACACAAAAATCATAAAAAAATCACATAGAGCCATGTATCACAAAAAACGAAAGGGGAAACACTTCCAGTTCTGAGCCAAAGAGATCATCACCTCATCCTCCTCATCATCGAAATCTCCCGCATCACCTACAGCCTGCTCTTCCTCACCCGTCTCCCCATCATCATCCTCATCTGCATCTTCCTCACCTTGCTCATGCGCATCAATCTCCCCTTCAGTACTTGTCAACCTCCCCGTACTCCCAGGGTCCCCCAAATCCCTCTCATCATTATCCACCTCTTCTTCATCCTCGTCCTCATCATCATCTTCCACACCGTCTTCCTCATCATCATCACTATCTATCTCATGAACTTCAACCACTTCCTCGTCTTCCTCATCGTCTTCATCCTCATCGTCCTCCTCCTCCTCATAAACATCATCAACTGAATCATCAGTCTCCTCTCCATCATCCTCTCCATTTACAGACTCGGCCCTAATATATCCATTCAAGTGTACATGCGAGTTTACAGCTCCATTAACAGCTCTAACAGTCTCCGTCTCCTCCTCATCGGCATCACTCTCCTCCTCATCATCAGCATGGACAACTCCCTCACTCCTCCTTCCATGTCCATTACTCAACAACCTAAACTGATGATCATCCCCATCGATTTCTCCACTACCAGGATCATCCTCCTCCTCTTCATCCTCCTCCTCATCCTCATCATCCGACTCCGGCCGCTCATTCCCATCCACATCCATCTTATCTAGAAACCTCAGCGACCTGATCAAACCAAACACCAGAGACCGATAATCCTTCACACGCGTCACAGGACACTCGTAAAGATCCAGAGACACCAGCCTCAGCTCAGCCAACGGCCGCAAGTCGTTAACATCAGAAATCCTATTATTCGACAAATCTAGGTCACGCAGCGATTCCAAACCTGCTCCTACCAAAAACTCCAACCCTCCAGCAATCCGATTGTCGGATAGAATCAATTTCTGCAGATTTCTCAGCCGAGGAAACTGCTCAAGCGAAGAAACACCGATATTCGCCATTGAAAGGTGCTGTAGGTTCACAAACTTCTCGAAAATCGAAGGAGGAGGCAAACGGCCGTGAACACACTTCACAGCGCTGTCGAGTGTCAGCGTCCGTACGGAACCGACATCGGTTTGGCCGTCCAACGCCACCTCCACAGCTTTTTCCCACAATTCATCCATTAATTTAACCTTTTTCAAAGAATATGTATGTGTATGTGAATTTTCTGTTAATCTGTGTATCTGTGCTGTTCAATTTGGGGAAGATGAAGCTGAAATGTTAAAACCCTTTCTGATTTTGAGCAATTTGTTTTTTGTTTTTTTTCTTCTCTCTAGAGAAAAACCAGAGTGTTCCTGGTGGAGATATTATGGAGGCGAGTCGAGACCGAGTTAGATGAGTTAGGGTTGGGTGAAGGGTTGAGTTAAGACTGACTAGGGTAAGGGATTTTGTTTTTTGTTTTTTTTTTCTTTTTAACAGTTTTCTAATTTATTTACTGAAAAAAAATTAAAATCACGGGGGTTTATAAGAACCCGTGTACATAGCTACTATAGACATACGATTAAAATCCATAAGAGCTATAACAAACACAATAAATGTCCATAAAATAACAAAACTAAACACAAATTTATCCGAATAAAAAGCCATACACCAGCTAGTCCAAAATGCTCCCATAGCAGGCCTGGAGTTCGTCTACTTCATCCAATAAGCCGAGAGGAACTGGAATTCCTTCCATAAATGCTGCTCTGAATACCGATAGGTCTTCATATTATATCTTCTCCAAAATGCAGCCTCCACCAAAGATGTATGACATACTTACAACTGAAACCTAATACAATGATAACTATCATCTGGTGATTTAACTCTAATACATGGAACCAAGCATATATCATACTCAAACTTAGCATTGGATCCATCCACTGCTAATATAAATAATAAAATCAATAATGTGACCTCCTAAAAAATAAGCCAGACCATCCTAAAGCTGATTGCAGAAAAACTGTGCCACCAAAAAATTCAGTGAAGCATCACATTATCAAACAAAAGGATCCACATTTCAAACATAGAGGAAAGCAACCAAAATATAGGCCAACTGAAAACCTCACTGGCTTTTTTCTCATATTTTTTTAGTGCACATAGACAAACGCAATAAGACACTATATATCTTGTCAAAATGCACACTATTCATTAATATAGCTTTTGAAATTCAGCTGCTTTTTTTCCACTGAATGCAATAACACTCAAACACCAAACAAAACACACACTAAAGCCACTAATAATCCAAATGTTCCACCAAACACAAAACTGCATTTGCTCCATAAAAAAGATTAGATCCAAAAATATCAAAAGTGAGACTCAAAGTTCCGGTATCATAAATCATTATCCCAAGAAAGATATAAGTTAGTAATGTTCAAAAGAAGAGATGACATACAACAAAACTCTAACAGACTACCTAGCTAGTAGAGAGAGCTTGGACTCTCTACTAAAAATACCTGCTAGAGCCAGCAAATTCCTCCACCCGGAAACCATTTTCATCTTCCACCAAAGCTTAAAGAAGCAATACACATACACAACTTTGAAAAACACAGCTAACTGAAACAAGCTAAGATCAAAGAAACTGAAGAAACCTAACAAAACTAATATAAATATTTTCTTTTCCTTTTTTTTTCAACTTTTTTTTCTTTTTTCTGCAGTATATTCTTATTTTACTGCATAAATAATTTGTTTTTTTTTTCTTTTCTGTTTTTTGCTGTTATATATTCTATTTTTTTAGCAACCATACTTTTTTCATTTTTTTAAACTATATTTCCTAATCTATAAAGTAAGGTATGATAAACTAAATGCCAAATAACAAAACCCTTAAAGGGTAAAGCTATAAAGCAACTGACAGCAGGACAAAGATCCAAAACCAATCAATGAAGACCACCAAGAGAAATACAAATCCTTGCAAAAAGGGGATTACTATAAGCTAACTGCTTACTATCAAAGATGAGCCAATAACCAGGCCGGTTTACACCCAGCTGATATGAGAGAAAGGAGGGCCACAAATCAAGGTTTGACATATATAATCTGAGGGGTATGAATCTTATCCTGAAAGACTATTTTTGTAAGGTGGATAGGGCACTCAATAGGGTTAAAAATGACTGAAGACTGGTAGAAAAGGGAGTTTTTTAATAACCAATCAGCTGCAGAATTATCTTCTCTATACACATGAGAAAAAGTAATTTGGAAATTGATTTTGAGAGCAGAGATTTTCTAGGAAAGAGGGGCCAGCTTCTAATGATAGGGTAAAAAGGGGTTATTTATGAGAGAGATGGCATTATTACAGTCAAATTCTAGCACAAGCATTAAATATTCATATTCTAAACAAAGATCCAGACTTATCAAAATAGTCTTTAATTCAGCTTCCAACACTGAACTTACTCCAATAAATTTTTGAAAAGCCCAGAAAATATCTCCATTGCAATCTCTTACAAAGACCATCACAAGCACCCAAGGAAGAAGAGGACTCAAAATCCCCATCTGTGTTGATCTTTAACACACCACTGTGAGGTGGTTCCCAAAAGATAGGTAAAGCCTTTTTAGCATGAGCAATATTCCACAAGCTGGCAATCTTAACATCACCATCCCAGCAAGATTTTTCAAAAGCAAGAGACTTATGAGATAGGAACAACATCTTCATAATTTTAATAGTATTTTTTAATTATTTTAACACGAAAAGATAGACATAAAAAGTGACAAAAAATGACATATATGAGAATACACCAATTTAGGTTGCTTATATGAAAACAATCAGTCTCTAAATTTCGTCTTTGTTTAGTTACCTTTTTTACATCGCATGAGTTGATGGTTCCTTTTTTTTTTTTAATACTCAAACATAATAAAACGATGCATATATGCAAAGTCAATGTAAATATAATCTCTTCAAATGTAACATAAAAGAATTTAAGACATTATCAGAAAAAAGTCTAGTGGAAATGTACAAACAACACCGCCTCTAACCACGACCATGAGCAACGCACGACTACGAGTATCAGCGAAGTCAGGATCAGCTCAACTAGCAGAAGATAAATCTCATAATCAGATGATCCGCCATAGGAAAGTTATATCCAGTTAAAAAGAATTTAAGAATTATCATAAGAAAAGGCGAATAGATTGTTAAGCATCAATTGAGGTAGATTATCATATGAAAAGGGCGAATAACCTGCTAATATCAATATAAGGTTGATTATCATATGAAAAGGCAATAACCTGCTGCCATCAATATGAGGTAGATTATCATATGAAAAGATGAATAACATGTTAAGCATCAATATAAGGCAGATCCAGACAAAATGTTCTTGCTTTCACTTATTGATGTTTAAAATATACACTAGGACAGTTGATGATACCACAACAAATTTGGACTAGTCGTTTGGCTCAATAAGATGGTACATAAGACTTAAAGTTGGCAATTCACTTTCGATTTTTTTCTTTACTAGTTTTCGTTCAGAGAAGCCACCTTAGCTATCACAAATAAGATATTCATCTATTACTCAAGTATTTTTGAGCCATTACAAATTTAATCTATTATCCAAAACAAATAAATTAATCTATTATCCAAAACAAATAAGATAGGAAAAGAGATATTAAAAAGCAAACATTTGAAGATCTACAAACTAAAAAATACACTGATTTACACTTTTTTTGTTTTCAAATATATGTGTGCAGCTCTTCGCGAATCCAAGTAGATGTTTTAAGAGAATGGTAAATAAAATAAGAGAAATATTAAATATTAAATTTATTTTAACTTAATAGATGAGAAAATTGAAATTAGTACGTACTAAAATAAAATTCAAAAATTTGAATTCGGGGTGGAGTGAGTATGTGAACTAAAATCAATATGAATGATTTAAGTGGATTTTATAATGTTAACATTATAAAGATTTTAAAATAATTTATTTCAGTTAATCCAAAATAATTATCATTTTCTATGTTTATAAATTATCACATGAAAATTAATAATTTTGTACATATTTAAAAATAAAGTTATTATTAAATAATAATATTAGTTTTTAGAAGGGGAAACAATCACTCCTGCATAGATACCCGAAAAATAAAAAGATATCCGAAAAATGAAAATAAGAAGTAAATCGAAATGAAAGGGAGTAGAAAAAGAAAATGAAAAGCTGGGTAGACGCCATTGGGCGCCTGATAAAATTATCAACTCTCCGGCAAACCATTGTTGGAGATAATCTTACTCCAGTATCAATACCCTTCTTCCTCAAGTACTCCTGGAAGAATATTTTTTATAAATTATATTTATAAATATACATGAGTATTTATACAAAGTAAAATATTTAATCGAAATTGAATATAAAGATGATTGCGTAAAAGTACAAATTTATCAAACACATCAGATTTTCGAGCAAAGGGGAAAAGTCCTATGTAACATCATTAAAGAATAAAATATAATAACGATAGCCCATAGAACTCAAAATAGAAGACGTACATATATCACTATGAATAATATCAAAATTAAACAAAGTTTGAGATAAAGACTTATCGAATGGTAACTTAACTTGTTTGCCAAGTATACAAGAATGACAAATACTTGACGTATGAGTTTTATTCCTAACAATAGTGCTACCTAACCTAGTAGACTCTAAATAGTTTGGCATGAATGACCTAAACGAGCATGCCCCAAATTGCTGGGTTAGAAGCCAAAAACGCTAAGGGTGCACGAACGGAAAGGTTAATGGAAGTAAGCGGATAGAGATTCCAAATTGAAATATATTCCAATCATCATAAAATTTCAATATATTCCAGTCATTATAAAATTTCATAAAATATAAGCCAATATATTCCAATCATCATAAAATTTCATCATATCACTACAATTTCAGTATTGAATGTACAAATTTACCCCTTAAAGTACAGTAAACACCTTCAAGCATTCTCCTTCTTATTGCTACGTGTCACGTTCCTATCCATCATTTTTCTTATTTTTAAATTTAGTTCTGTCCAATTTAAAATTTATATAACTTGAAAATAAAAATGTAAAAAATAAATAAAAACCATTAACAATTTTATATTTTCGAGATCTATAAATAGAAATCACTATCAACTATGTTTGAATTATTATTTTGATATGTATAAAAATCACTAACAACTTTATTTAAATCTTAATAAATTATAAAACAATTCTAAAAATACAATGTTACTAATTTTAAATTTTAAACATCTTATAAATATATTTGATATGTAAAAATAATCATTTATATTAAAAAAATACCCGGTACCCGAATTCGATGCTTGATACTCGTGTTCGATGTCCGATATTTGTATTCGATGTCCGTTCTCCGTGTCCGCTTTTCACCCGTCTCCGATGCACGATAACCGTGTTTGATGTTCGGTATTCATAAGCAATGCCCGGTAACCGTAACCATTGTCCGGTATATGTGTCTGATGTCGAGTTCGGTATTCGAATCGGATGCTCGATACTCGTGTTTAATGTCCGATATTCGTATTCGATGCCCGTCATCCTTGTTTGATGTTTGGTATCCGTAAGCAATGTCCGGTATCCGTACCCGATATCCGTCACCCGTGTTTGATGTCTGATAATCGTAAGCAATGCCCGCTAACCGTACCCATTATCCGGTATTTATGTCTAATGCCCAACCCAGTTACCCTATATGATTATCATCTCATATTGCTAATTTAATTATTTATCCCAATATAATAAAATTGTACTTTTAAAACTCGTTTGACAATTTATTAAATGTTCAAATAAAATCATTAGTATTTTTATAGATCTCGAAAAAGTAATTCAAACATAGTCAAGAGTGGTCTCTATTTATATATCTAGAAAAAATATAGCCGTTGGTAATTTTTATTTTCTTTTATTATTTTTTTAATTTTAAGTTATAAACGTTTTAAATTGGACAAAATCAAATTTAAATAGAAAGATGAAGAGGTAAACAAATGAACTAGTAAAATGAATAAAAAAAACACATGAGTCTCAATTATTATTACATGGTTAGTACACAAATATATACGGAGTGTTGTTTCTGGACTTCAAACTAAATTTGAATTGAGTTTTGCACACATGAATAATAATTAAATTGAAATGAAGTACAATGAGAGTCAGATAAACAAGAATTGAGAGCCAAATGAGATAATTGAGTAAAACTCAATTTGAGTTGAAGAAACTCAATTTGAATGTAGTAAAAAACACTACGGTAATATTTGACAAAAAATGTATGAAGTTGTTGATGATTTTGTTGGCCAGAAAAATTTATAGGAAGTTCTATAGATCAGTATTAATTTGTAAAAAATTCAATTCAGATCTCTCATAATATACCTTCGTTGTGGCTCGTGATCATAAATTCACACTTACACATGTAACACATCAAAGAGTCAAGACACTAGTACCAAATTACTCACCACGATCACGCACACACACATGCCTAATAGTTGAAGAATCCCTACTCGATTAAATTCCATACTCTGTAATGGAGATCAGAGTAAATGCGGCTTGATTTATGCATCAACAATTGTTGTGAAGTTGCTCTGTACACGAGAGTGCTATGAATGTAAGACTTGCAAACATAAATAAGATATCTGTAGACGTGAACGTAACACTTGCCTATACCATTGAATGTAAACCAGCCAAGATATGATATAATAATAGAGGGCTGAAGGAGAATCAGTAACAAACATGAGGCACCCGTGTCTTCATCTGTCTCTTTGCTGCAAATGTCATTAAACAATATGAAGGAGCTATCAATGCCACTAAGCTTAGCCAACATTCTGGACTCTCATGTTGGGAGTTTAATATAAGAAACCATATAGCATTACACTAATCTAAGTGTATGTAGTGTATTTGACATCGAAGTATAACTTATTTGGTAATATGTTTTAACTGTATTAAATAGATTGGGATTTAAATTATTTTCAACGTTAAAAAGAAAAAGTGTAAATATAGTACAGTTAATTTAGATGATAACGTATTCAAATAGATTTATTGTCCCTAAGATGTTCTCATACCCGAATTCACTACCAATAGAACAGAAGTCTAAATCTCCGGAACAAGATTCAAGTAAAAAACACAAAGTGACAGTCCATACCCCGAACCAAATACCCAAGCCACCAAAGGAGGTCATGATCCATCAATCCCGGAGAATTTCACATCCTCCGTCCCATCAAACTTCATACATTAAGGTTGACGCGTAGTTTTTTACAAAAGTTAAAGTAATAATAAAAAATGAAGAAGGTGGAGAAAAGTGTACTTTTAGTGGTAAAATGTGTCATTTTTATGTAAAGTTAAAATTGTTTATTATTTGTTAATTGTGGGGTAATTTTTTTTTTAGTAATGTATAAAGTTTGGTGGGACGGAGGGAGTATATTTTATGTGAACATTTAAAATAAATGATAAATGATTAAAGAATCAAGATGGAGAAGTTTACTTTTAGTCAAAAGGTAATGATGTTTATAATTTGTTTGATGTACGATAGATTATCGCTTTTAGTATTGTAGTATGAAATTTATATAACGTCTAAAATTGACAAATATATAAAGTATATTAAGAAGGGAAGAGTGTCATTCTAGCAAATCAGATCTCATATCGATCTATGTAAAGCTCGCAAGTAAAACTAATCCCAATACATATATGAATCCTACAATTTCTTTTCCACAATTGAGGCAAACCGACCGGAATCCTATCAATCTAAGGAAGACAGATTTTAGCCTCATGGATCATACATAGTATACTTGTGTTATTAATCTCAAAATATATCATTTATTCTCTTTAACTTAAAATCACTTTAGTTCAGTTTCATTCAATTTAGTTCAGTTCAACCATGCTTAGTTATAATTTATACTATATTTCAGTTCAGTTTAGTTCAGTAAATTTTAATTAAAAAGAAAAGAGCCTGACTCTCGTTCGAAAGCACCTTCATTCATTTACCTGACTTTAAAAAAACCCTCATCATTTTAACCCACTCAAACTAGTATGATGGCTCAAGACAAAGAGGAATCAAATATCAGTTCCTAATCCTGCAGGAACCAAGTATATATAACTACTACTAATATATAAGTACTAATAGCTACAAGATTCAAGAATCTCTCCAAACTTCTTGTTGTGCATCAAGTTAAAATTCACAACATACTCTAAATCCTAAGTTGCACATGACTTGATGATTATCCTCTCATAACCCACAACCTCCAAACACAAGAATCCAAATAAATCATTACTCCATGACCACCTCAATACAAATCCCCTCTTTGTTCTCTAGTTAAACCAAAACTCACACCCCTAATATAACTTAACTCAACTTAACCAACCACACAATATTACAAACTTTATTCCAACACACTACCCCACACTAGCCTATTCTTCTCATTTCACTCACTCACTCACACTCTCACCACCACCATAAAGCAAAAGCTCACTCCTCCCCAAAACATTCCCTTTCTCTCATCTCCTCAACAACAAAGAAATAAGGAACAAACATAACACAAAACACACTTCTAGTGACTAGTCCTTCTCCTTCATGATCAACACAATGTCACCACCACAACCCATAATAATCACACTCATCACCCTCCTCCTCACGCTCCCACTCCTACCCGCATTACCCAACCCTGACCCAATCCAAACCCAAACAGAGACCCTCCCTCAAACCCAACCACAACCCGAAACCCCAATCGCCACCATACCGGCCTTTCCGGAACAATCGGCAGCCTCGGCCTGCCCGATGGACCTCCCAGACGACCTGTTCCACGGAATCAAATCCGCCTGCTCGGGTCGGATCCACCGGACCAAATGCTGCCCGGTTCTCGCAGCGTATATCTACTCTGCATACTCGAAAATAGCTCTGCATGCTGCGGCTAAGGCGAAGGCAGCGCCGCAGGTGCCGACGGAGATGCCGGTGCTGCCCGATGATTCGGAGACGTGTGTGGATTCGCTGGAGAAGGCGTTGGAGAATAGGGGGGTGGTGCTGAACAGACCGAATGAGACGTGTGATGTTGTGTATTGTTACTGTGGGATTAGGCTGCATTCGTTTAGCTGCCCCGAGGCGTTTTCAGTTACTTCGAAAGGGAAGGTGGTTGGTAATGCGGCTGTGAAGAGGTTGGAGAGGCAGTGTGCTGGTCATGGTCGTGGTGGTTGCTCCAATTGCCTTAACTCGCTTTACTTGGTAACTACTCCTCTTCTCTTTGCTTTAGCTTATTACCGAAAATTTGGTTTATCTGTGATCTGTCTATGTAGCAGTAACAGTGAAGATGATGATAACTGGTGGCAAACAGAATCGTTTTATTGGTTGGGATTTTGACAGGGGGACGAATTTAATGGCAATGTGTCTTCTAAGCTGTTACAACTTTAGTGTAGTATTATAGTAAGTCATAACCTAATTGACCAATCATGTTTATATTAGGAGAGATTGAAAAAATCAATAAACAATCCTTCATTGTTCTTGATATTAACAAATGTGATCTTGCTTTAACATCACCCATAAGGCCACAACCTATAGGTAGCTCAGGTGAATAGAGGTGTTTAAGATTACTTCATAGTAATACTAATTAAATACTGCAGCTTAATCTCAACTACTAAATTAGATGGATTATGATGACACAGTCGTTTTTTGTCAAAACCATCAAGGAAATATAAGATGAGCTATGAACCAATAGATGGAAAGAAGTAAAGAGACAAGATTAGGATTTAGGAGAACAATCTCTTTTTAAGGTTGAGGATACTTGAAGTTAAATACAATTCGATATCACTAGTGACTAGTGAAACAGACTGAGATTTTCTTTTGGTATTGATAATTTTGTTGTTGGGCTGATATAAACTTATCTTTTTATCAATGAACTTACCAGTGACTAACTAATCACTTATGTGGTGAACCTGTGCAGCTAAATGAGGAGGAAGGAGGAAGAACGAATAAATCAGAGAGGAAGAGTAAAATGCACAGCCAGGACTGTGAGCTCATGGGTTTAACATGGCTTCTGAATAAGAATCGGTCCACCTACATAAACACGGTTTCAGCTGTTCTTAGAGCTCTCATGATAAGAGAAGAGGACTCTGATGCGGCAGTTTGTAGGCTCAATAGTGACGGAATGCCACTAGCTGTTGATTCTTCAGAGATCAATAGTCAGTCTTCTTCAACAGTTTTAGTATTTAAAGAACCTCATCAGTACCTCACATTGCTCTCCTTGTTATGGATAAGCATTATTTTGATGCTCCCTAGATATTAGTATCTGTTCTTTGGTGTCTTAGTTTTGGCTGGGATTCATCTATTGAGTTGATGAAGGAAAGTTGTAAGATTGGTCACTTGGTTGGTTAATGTTGCGTTTTGAGTTGGAGGTATTGCAATTTCTTTTTGTTGGTGGACATGTAAATAGACTATATATTGCATTGGATGTGATAAACCTCCCAAGTGACCCTCATGAGAATGGAATAGAGATGTTTTGTATCACCAGCTACGTTATCATTTCATGTTAGTAAATTACATTCAAGATGTCCGTGTACTATGAACTCTACCAAATAAAATGTTGATGTTCTTAAATTGCATTCCAGAAACAGTGGAGACCTTGCACAAGGTTGGTAATGCTCTATCTGCAATTGAAACTTCGTGTCCTCTCTGCGCTCATAGGGTATTCATTACTCTCCAGTAAGAGAATAGATGATGCTAATTTTAGAGGGTCAATGATAAAAATATCAAATGCATGTCTACTGTGTTATCAAAGGGAAAATAGTAGGCTACTCATTGAATGAAAGAGATGTGTATTTGTATGCTTGAAATCAAGAGGAACTCCAGTCTGTTATGGACCCAAACGTCACATGGAAAATAGAACAGACCATGAGTACAACTAACTTGGGCCAGTTCAAAAACAGAGACTGCCCACAAATGGACAAATAGTGCAATCCTGCTTTTGTGATGGAGGTTAAGCACTAGAAATTTAAATTCCAATAATACCTGAAGAATTACCCATATTCCAACAAACATGAAGCATCTTTTTTTCAGTCTTTTGTTTCTCTTGCATATGGTAAATCTTTTACTCTAGTCTATAAATAAATATCTACAGATAAATTACAAATACTTAAAGGTCTTACAGAGATATATATGACCGTCAAGCATGTATAATAGTCATAGTCATAGTCATGTGAGTTGTAACTTGAAGTTCATGAATTTATCCATCATGTGTTATATGGCACTTGGACAGATATTGAGTGACTTCGCTCCAGGCTGTGGGCGAACATTAAGTCAGATTCATAATGTTACTTGCGTCTTATTACAACTAATGGAATAATAAATATCTTACCAGGAATATTGCCAAAATCAGGATCAACTCCATTTCCGTTAATATCTACGTGATTTGGTGTAACATACTTCCCTATTGTAACAACCATGCCAGATCCATCATTTAGCTCAAAGACAGATTGAATCAGGCCCTGGAAAAAAGTATGAAAGCAATGAGAAGATAAGTCCACCTATAATCGGTAAACAATATTTACGAAGTACGAGCAAACTGAGAAGTAAGAAATGAAATATTTCATTAATATCAGCAATGTCATTAAAAATAATCTGATACCTTTCCGTAGGTTCTTTCCCCCACAAGAATAGCTCGACAGTTATCATGAAGTGCAGTAGCAACCTGAAAGCATAATGTTATTATTCAAAATTCACACTTCACACTATTGAAGAACTTAAACTACTGAACAAGTTCTTATGCTCACAATTTCGCTGGCACTAGCGGTATTATTGTTCACCAAAACCTGCATTAGGAGCAGATTAGATGCCGCTTATAACACATGATACAGCTCAGACCATGAGATAACTTCCTTACAATAACAGGAGCAGTGAATAGAGGTGAAGAATCAGCAACTATATTTTTCACTAGCTGTGGATCCCTGCCAACAGTGTAAGTTATCTGTCCAAAAAAAAACACACTCATTTAGCACGAAATATCTTCCTGATGATTTCGTAGAGAAGGTTACGATCCAAACTTTAATATCTTCAAGAAAAATGCAATATTTATTCAAATTTGCCATATCTTTTGTTTTCACTCATTTCCACCGTCTGGATTTGAATATTGCCCTATAGAAGTTGGTTTTGAAGATGATACTTACATAGTGAAAAAGGCAAAATAGCAGTTCACTTAAACTGGAGGGAAAAGTATTACAATATCATACCGTATCTCCTTCATTCAGGAAGACTTTAGCAATTTCAATTCCAGCCTGCAACAGGAATTACAACATTAAGAATTTAAAATGAATGTTAGCCTACAAAAACAGATAGATATTTTGCAGTCTCATCTTTCAAAAGCATCATGAAAAACATTATACTCCTACACTGATGAGCTCAACAACGAGTAAAATATTTCCACTGTATTCATGTCAATATTGGAATCTCAAACTCTGACATCAATTCCAGCAAGTTGAGTAAACATCAACAATATGGCACTTAATTCAGACTATTAACTGTAAAAAAACTAATGACTCTAACCTTTATTCGATGAGCTATATTTGAATCATATACTTCTGAGATAGCTTCTACAATTTGGTGTGTGAAATATAATGCATTAAAAAAAATCCATCCTTCTTAAATTTTAACATAAAACATGGTGAATCTTGGCAATTCGGAAATTGTTCAGGGAAAGGTAGGGACAAAAATGGCAAAACCAATTGTGATAAATACGGATACCATTGTTTGGGTATAACTTATGATATTCCCATGACAATTACAGTGAGAAAAATCTTATGTGAAACCCTCTAGATCTTCAACCAATCATCATGAATACATGTGCTTATATTCTTCAAAACATTCCAACTCTTAACTTCACTAGGAAGCTTTCAAGATATAAAGCCACTGTTAACTATTAATACAGGGTGTAAAAGAGATACCTGTACAAGACCACCGAGATTATTTCTAAGGTCAAGGACAAAGCAAGAGGCACCCATGTCCTGAAGTCTTTTCATTGCTGTGATAATAAGAATTCTTAATTAAGGGAAACATTATTTAAAAGAGCACGTGAAAAGGCAATTAGTTGAATATTAGTGTATATCATTGTTTTTATTTTAATCATGTTTATTGAAGATTAGTGCCATTTTTCTTTTTATAATGGTTGTCCTTGTGTAGGGGACTATATATAAATGCCATGTTGTGAAAGTTATGTTGGTTGTAATAGTAGCACGAAACCACCAATGCCATGTATTCACTAGGGCGAGGATGCATAACAAATAATATGATGTGAAAACACCAGCACTTTGGATAGAGAAAAGTTACTGAAAAGCTTCCATGGACATACCTATTACTAAATCTTTCCTTGCTAATGCATTGAATTCTTTCAGGCGCACATAACCAACAGAACCTGGGCCATTCTTAACTTGCTCTAATCGGTAAAAAACAGGGGATTTCGCTGTAGACTGTCTTTGAATGGTGAAGGACTGGACAGGTCCACAGTCTCCGTGCTTGACCTAATGATAGTTACAGACAGGGCAAATTAGTTGGCAAGTGTGTCATCTGACACAGATGCAGCATAATCATGTGAAGTTACCAAACAAAAGTGACAGTCCAATAGCATACCATGATACTGACAAATGTTTCACTTGGTCCTTGTAACAGTGACGAAGCTTCAAACTCCGACTTCCCTTTTACATCGACACCATTGATAGACAGTAGTTCATCACCCTGCCAGAAAATTGAAAACAAAAATGTGAAGTTAAAATGTGCATTTATTCAATAGCAGAACAGAAACGTATAATATCGAAAAATCTAGGTACTTATTGTGGGAGTATAGTCTATGATCGGGTGTTTATCATATCCATTATAAATAGCATAAAGAAAATTGAGATGCAGATGCATGGAAGTACTTGGCTAACAGATGAAATAAATCCGATTTAAATAATATAATGTGCTCATACCGGCAATACACTACCCCCCTTACCCACTCTGACTCTAGCACCATCTCTATGCAGATCAGATGAATATCCGATTTAAATAATATAATATGCTCATACCGGCAATACACTACCCCCCTTACCCACTCTGACTCTAGTACCATCTCTGTGCAGATCAGATGAATAATTTTAACACAAGTTCCCATTCTGACTCTAGTACCTTGAAAGGATGGCATAGCACTTACAACAGTATACGTTTTTCAGGTCTTACTCCACTCCATTTAATGCTCACACCAAATTTCACCATTATTTGGAATATGAAGCACCCATCTCTCTGAACCAGTAGACGGACATTTATAAGGCTACACAAGATGTGCCAGGTTGGAATCACATGGGAAAGTAAAGTTTGCTTTCTCAGAGAACAAATATACCTAGGATTCATGACTAGAGAATAGGCAACATCAGCTGTTTACCTGTCTAACACCAGCTGAGTGGGCAGGGCCATCCAATATTAGCCCTAGAATCTTCAATTTCATTGCTCCACTATCATCAGGGATTTGCCTAAGGTTTATCCCGATCCCAGTGATATCATACCTTGCCATCTTGGAGAACTTTTGGCGATGATGAGGCCAACAAATGTCATGAAATAAGATAACTGAAAAGGTTTATAAGTAAAAACAACAATGATAAGAAGATTAATTCAGAGTAAATATAAACTAAAGAAGTCAGATGATGCTTCTATTGGTGTGATAATGCCAAGATAGCCTATCTTGCTAGCATAGGTAAGATCTTAAGTAAATTACTTCGATTCAATACATACATTGAGATGAACATATGCAAAGAGTAAACAAAAAAAAAAAAAAAAATCCAGATATCAATAGAGCACTTCCCCCCCCAAAAAAAAAAAGAATTATGCAAAGATTGAGGATAATATATTGCGGCATTGAAGGAGAGTAATCATGAAGTGAATATACTTACCTCTGCAGGGCTAAGAAAACGTGTATAAGGGTCACCCAGACTTGACAACATTTTACGGATGATATCATGTGCTCTTGATCTGGTCTGAATAGGGGTAGCTAATATATCTTCCTTCTTTTTCTGAAACCCAAAACAGAAACAATTAACTTTTAACACAGATAGACAAACAACCTAGTGGCGGAGCATGTACACTACACCTATTACATTATTTTATTGTCAACTAAGAGAGTGAATCATCTGCCTGTGACAAGGTGGTATACCTTTCCTGCAGCACTCAAAACACATATTTTCTTCTCTTATTGAGTTATAACTAGGCTAAATGTTGCCAATTGTCAGAATGCACTTCTCGGTAGCTTTTTTTTTTTTTTTTGTAGGTGACGACCTCCATAGTGTTTGCTAAGATTCTGCTATCCATCCTTTTGCGCTTTCTCAAGTACTCAGCCTATGGTTTTATAGATGGACACTTTACAATTTTACTATTATATGCTTGAACTTATCCTTTGTTGCCATTTCAACTTCGTTTTCATCTAAAGGCAACTATCACATTCTAAGTAGCTACCAAGTCATTTATCCAGCAATTTCATCACGTTTCATTTAGAGAATCGCTCTGTGCTGATTAGCTTAGATGTATACACTACCCTTATAGAATATGTTTGAAGACTGAAACCCTCCTTCATTTCTTTATCACATTCCAAACTCCAAGTAGTTTTAACTACCAATTAATTCATCCAACAACTTCATCATTTATGCATTCAATTAACGGATAGCCCCAGCCTTGTATTCTACTTCATGACAATACTAACAACAGACTAAACCATTCAGTATTCACTAGCTAAAAACTTTCACATACTGAAATTAAGCTAAAACTAAACTGAATTCAACACGCACCAGCCACGAATCAGGCGACCATCGATGCCGACCGGTATCGAGATATCCTTCATTCACAATCTCCCAAGCCTCCTCCACAATCTCCTCGTTCGTTACCACTTTCGTCGATCTATCATCAACGGCATTAGCAACATACTCATCCTCGCGGCAATTCAAATCCTCTTTTGGATTCCTCAATTCGGTGAGTGTTGACGAGAGTTTATCAGGCGATTCAATTGCGATCAGGTTCGGAGGGGATGAGCAAAAGAGACCTAGAGAGAGTGTTACTGAGATAAGAGCCGTGCTCAGGGTTTGAGTAATTCCGTTGATTTTTTTTAGAGGCGGATTTAGCGGTTTTAGTGGTGGCGATTGTGGCGGAGACGGTGAAGATAGCGACGGCGATGAGCTGCATAGGAGTAGCAGCCTCATCTTTCAGTTTTATGTTGATTACGGCATGCAGGCTGATTTTAGAACTTTGAAATTTATTTCTACGGGGAAATAATTAATTAAAATTATCACAGTATTATCCTGTGTTTGCTGCTGTTGATCGTCTACAGTGAGCTCCAGTTTTAACTAGAGTCAGTCGAGTATTAGTTAAGCTGCTACGGCACATCATAGATAAACCCGCAAGTTATATCAAGTTATATATGTGGTGTGAACTGTGATTTGCATAGAATTAAAATCTTGTAATTTTTAAAGTATTTTTAATTTATTTTTTTTAATTTTAGTCCTATATCAATCATTAGACATTCGTAGACGGGCAACATACTATTACAATTCATGTGAAAATATATGGCATTCTAACTTTCTCATGTTATACCGCATGCTACAACACGACATCACGAAGAAAGAAACTTTTTACATCTTAATATATAAGTTCAAAGCCAGATACACAAGTGAAAATTCACATGTGCTAGTATACTAAAAATTTAAAATCGATTATTAATTTACAATTTCACCGTGATAAAATTAAATTTTGAAAAGATAATACTTATTTTATAATTCATTGATCGAGTGCAAATTAAGCTAATTACAAGTTGTACAAAGTAAATTATTAATTTTATATTTAAATTATATTTATCAAATATATTAATCTAAACTGATTTTACATTTAATAAAGTTCTCACTAAGATCCTCCACCCTCTACAAATTCACTCTCAATCTAAGCTGATAATAGTGTTTTGCTACAAATTGGAGTTGAAGTTTATCCATTTGAATTGAGATTTAGTTAGATTAAAATAATTATTTTATTGAGTATTAATTTGAATCGGTTTTACTTTTAATAAATTTGTATTTCATTAAGATCATTCCCCTAAACAGCGTGGTTGAAAATCTTGAGGTGTTAATTCTATCTCTCTCTTTGAGAAAGAGAGCTCTACTCTCTAGCTGGAAATTTGAGACCTTGCATCTTGCAATCCTCTAAATCTTTTTCTTTTTTTTTTTCTTCTTGCCCGGTGAGATCACTAGCCAAACTCTTCGAGTGTTTTTGTGAGGTCTCCCCCAACTCTTTTCTTGTGTGTTTCCAGGATAATTCAGGACTCTCGGTTGGTAGGCCAGATTGGCCAGGTTTTTTGTCCTTATTTTTAATTCTTTCATAAGATTCTTTTGGATTTTGTCAGTAATTGCGACTCCTTCCTACCTATTTAACCTTTTCCTCAACTTGGGGTGTTTTTTTGGCTTTTGTGGTTGTGTTTTTCAGGACTGTTTGTGTTGATATCGTGATCTTGATCTCTCATAGTTTCTTCCTGCTTGCGCCGGTTCTCTGATACTAGCATGGCGCCTTCGGAAGGTGGACTCTATTCTTTGCTCGCAAACTGCTAAGATACTAGCCGCTGTGTGTGAGATGGATTTAGCAATTTCAGCTGGATGGAAGGACATCATGGTTGAGATTGATTGCTTGGCTGTGGTACAAGCGCTGAACTCCAGTTCTCCATGTCTTCTTGCAGGTGGAAATTTTGTAGAAGCAATGTAGCAGAATTGCTCTTGTTTTGATAGCATTTCTTTTCAGCATATTCTTAGGAGTGGTAATTTTATGGCTCATTATTTAGCGAAGAACGTAGTGAGTTATTGTGATGGCAGTTCTGAGGTGCCTATGTGATTTTGGTACCCTCATTGTATGACTTTTTGGACCGATTGAATAAAATCATTTTACACTAAAAAAATAAAATAAAAGGAATGTTTGACTTCAAATTAAAATTGACTTTTTATTTTCAATCGAATAATTTTTGAGTTTGAAGTAAAAAAAATTCAACTGAATTAAATTTTAAATTTTAGCTAAAAACATCATAATATAATTACCATTTTGAGTCAAGTCAACCATTAAATTTTTACGCACTCCAATTACACAGTTACACCCGGTCCGGACTACACAAATCGAAAGCTCCGCCGCTAAGCCACCGCACTCGCCGTCTCCGCCCATTCTACCGCTACACGCCGCCTCTATTCGCCCCGTCAATCAATTGCTTCGGAGTAAAGCTTCCATTTGACGAGGTAATGACTCGATTGTGCTATTGACGTGTCTCTTTTCCTCCTACCTCGCTTCCAATCCGCTAATTTCGCGTTTAACTGATATTTCAATTGTTAACAACATAGAAGAATCAGCATCAGTATTTCGGAATGCTGAAAGTCGTCATTGATACCTGTCAGTTCATATGCACATTGCAATTCTGGAAAATGGCTGTCATGTGGACTATCTCGCTTATTTATTCATACACTAGGTTACTCTCGGCGAAATCGAAAACTGTTTCTCGCTGTTCACTGCACGATCGTAAGTTTACATCCTCTTCTGGTGTTACAAAGCCCGTATGCATCATAACAGGGGTGAGTTAGAGTGCTAGTCATTGATTGATTTTGTTATAGAATGATTTTGGATTTGCATTGAGGTGCTTTGGTTGATACTGATTTGCAGGCAACGTCTGGCTTGGGTGCTGCAGCAGCTTTTGCACTTTCGATGGAGGGCTACTGTGTCGTTCTCGGTATGCATTAATGTACATCTATTTTGCCTCTCATTTGTTAAGTATTTCTGTTTTGGTGTGCGATCCACTATATCTAGAGACTAATTAAGACTATACCTGTAATCAGTTGTTGCTTTGACCAACATGAGCTGCATGTGCTTGTCATAATTTTAGAGCTTCTTGAGGACATGTGAAGTACTATTACCTTACCCGGCCTGAGCAACTGTGTTATTCTCTGTACTTAAGCATGTATGCATTAAGATTAATGTCTGCTGAATTTACAGCTCATGTGTTGAGTAGTTTAGTTTTGGTGTGGATTCACTATATCAAGAAACTACTAATAAAGACTAGCGAGGTGTTTAATGAAGCAGTTAATTACCAATATGAGCTGAGTAGTTCTGTTTTGACTTGTGATTCACTATATCTAGATCTAGGAGTTAATTAGGACTGGGCAAAGAACTTATTGCTTGACCAACCTGAGCTACATTATGCTTGTCGATTGTCATGAACTGAGAGCCTGCTTGTGTACACATATTTGAGCAAGTGCTTATTGTCTAATAAAGGAAGAAGGGGCCTAAGTTCGAAGTACACTTGAGTGGCATACAAGAGGATCCTAGTGCAGCTATATAGAGCTCAAACTTTGTTGGGGTGTTGTTAATTAGCCAAGCTTTGTGATGGACAAATTTCAGTTCTAAGTTGTAATCATACATCTTTTTTAAATTTTAATGTATGAATTCTATTCAGATCCTATTACTGAACATAAGTCAATGATGACATGACTGTCTATACTGATTATACTAACTGAGTAATATCACACTGTATCATTGTAATTGCATGCCTTTATGGGAAATTTAAGCTTACTGGTATGTTTATACAAAACTTGATCCTGTGAAGCTTATCCTAAGTTGATCTGGATTTCTTCTTGTCCTGCAGTTGGGAGATCAGCTGAACTGTTATCAAAGGTGTGGTGCTCTGTCTTTTCCTGTAAACTGTAACCTCACCTTTTTCGAATATGATTTTATGAGCCCCTTTTGTTTCAGGGTTTATCTGATATCAAGAGTCGAAACAAAGATGCATGTCTGAATGCTTTCGTGGTTGATATATCTTCTTTCAAATCCATCCTCAAGTTCGAAAGCTCACTTCGGCAGTGGCTAACGGATTCAGACATGCATTTTTCTGTTCAGCTCTTGATAAATAATGCTGGAATCTTAGCAACATCAAGTAGAGTCAACAACGAAGGTTATGACTGGTAATTATTTCAAACTTTTATTTTTTAACGTCAACAAACAGTTTCTTAATAGATGGGTGCATCATGTCTTACAAACACCAATAGTTCTTTGAAATGAGAGTAAAATCATCTAGAGCAACTGGGTGGCTAGTTTATTCACCCAAAGTTGCATTAACCTGGCATTTTATCCTTTCATGTGTTTTGAAGCGACAAATGTTTGTATTTACGCCTTGGTATTTTAGCGAATTCTGCTGCTGATGACTTGACTTCTCTTACTACCTTGTTCTATTTCTTACCTAGCTTGATCTTTTTCAAGCTTCGGTTCTCTGTTGTTTTCTGTACATGAAATGTTTGTTTTGTTCAAAGAGTTTGTTTGTCAAAACAACCGGAGGAGGCTACCTGACATTTGTAAGTATGCAGGATGATGGCTACTAATTATATTGGAGCATTTTGTCTTACCAAAGTTTTACTCCCGCTACTGGAAAACAGCCCTGTTCCATCCCGAGTAGTGAATGTTTCATCGTTCACACATTGGAATGGTAAAATTTGATTACCCGTACGGGTGCTATTCTTG
Organism: Plantago elongata; assembly: GCA_036897095.1. Taxonomy (NCBI): domain Eukaryota; kingdom Viridiplantae; phylum Streptophyta; class Magnoliopsida; order Lamiales; family Plantaginaceae; genus Plantago; species Plantago elongata. The sequence continues at coordinate 16,780 of JAYMSP010000874.1, read as the reverse complement.
TTCCTGATCTAAATGTTAACTTCTGCTCAAGTTTAATCCTTGATTTGAAACACTTGCCGTGCTGCAATGTGATATTTTTTCTTACCATTCCGTAATTTTCTCAGTTTGCTCTAAGCAGGTGGACAGAAGCACTGTCACTGGGAAGTCTTTCACGGGATCAATCTGCTATCCATATGCTAGCATATATGAGTATTCTAAATGTAAGTACTTTATCTCAGAAATTCTGGAAGTGATATGATTCTAGTGTTTTCTAAGATGCCACTCCATTCATTTGCAGTATGCCTTTTACTCTTCTCATATGAGCTTCATCGACAAGTTTCCTTAGGAAAAAGATCTCAGCATCTCTCTATTGTGTAAGTGTCCAATTTGTGTGCGTTTGAATGCAGGTTATCCTGTTAAAATCGTTTCACGTCTCATTTTGTATTTTAATCAATATTCTGGTTGCCTTGTTTTGTTCCTTATCAAAAATTGAGATCTGTTTATCTGAGTATGTTAGTTATGGTCCCAATACAATCCCTGACTTTCGTTCATTTGGTCCACCCCAATTTTACTGGGAGAAAAGGCTTAATTGTTGTATATGGTTCTCATCGAAGAAAATATTTATCTTTCTATGCTTTTGCCTACATATCTTTGGTGCCAAATATGTCGTTTTCTTCTTTGCATAATCTAATCGATCTTAGAGCCAACTGTGTTAATACAATGTGATCCATACATTAATGTATCATGTGTTTAGCATATTTGATTATGGCATTTGGGAGGTTTGGGACATTGGGTATAAAATAGGAACAGATAGAAAGCTTTGGAAATGTATGGTATACCATCACTCATCAGTTAGGGATAGTAGTGGACACTGATGCACACTCCAATTGATGTAGTGCATATGAATAGTATAATTGCATCTAGCATCCCAGCAGGTTGGAATTGTTTCATTTCCGTTTAGTCATGTTCGCACCTGTTGCATTTTGGCCCGATCGAAGAGGTTAGAAGTAAGAGGTTAAGCTACGTAAAGTGTTTAGAACAATATTTTCTCCTGCACTTTAGCCGCAGTTTTTTCTATGAGCATGATCATTATCTAGCATGGCGTATGGCTTAAGTATGTTCGGCTCAGTTTCCTGTTACCAGTAACTTATCTCGCATGGTATTTTATCAACATACTGATTCACTTCAACTTTTTGTTTGAACGCTGATAATAGTGCTGTGGATCCTGGAGCAGTGAAGACCAATATCATGCGAGAAATTCCTTCCCCACTTTCAAAATTTGCATGCACTATCTTGAAACTTTTGGGCCTTCTACAGTTGCCTGAAATTGGCATCCAATCTGTTCTCGATGCAGCACTTGCCCCTCCAGTAAGCACTACACTCCTGAACAAGTGACAATTGTCATTCATGTGCAACCATTACTTACTGTAGAAGCAATTTACTTTTTCAGGAAGTGTCAGGAGTCTACTTTTTCGGAGGGAACGGTAAAACTATAAATTCGTCAGCGCTTTCATATGATTCCAAGCTCGCGAAAGATCTCTGGGACACATCCTGCTATTTGTTCCAAGAATTACACCAGTAGGGTAGAATAGGTAAGTCATGGGACAGCATTTGAATTTGCAATTGAAAAGTAAATTTAGGTGAGATGGAGTCTTGGATAGGCCATCCATCTTTATGGATTGTAGCGAGGGACTTGGTTTGAAAATATAAAACCATACAGGCAATTATTGCACTAGTATAAAGTATTTGAGGGTGGGTATGTATGCAATTACTTATGTAGTTATGTTTGGAGCTAATCCACTAGCTTTTATCGGGCCGTGAACACGTACTAACAACTGTTATATTTTATACAGTGCTGCATTTAACGATACATGATGTTTGTTCAGTTTTGTCGTTCAGATTGGATTGTGTATTTGTGTAAAACTGTAAATAGCAATCAATTCGGTGTAAAATTTTGTGTAAATATTGTAATAGTACTAATATTTTGGGTTATGAAGGTAAAGATATTCGCTATGGTGGTCAAATGCAACCTAATACAAAAACAAGCCGAAAAGCATGACTTCGGTTCAGCCTATGAACTGATGTTTGATCCCCACTTGTAAATATCGTATACATTTTGTAGTAATATAGAAAACGGGAACATGACTTAACTATTATTCTTTCTATATGGGGTTTGATTATTTTGCAGAAATAGGAAAAGTAATCGGGTAGAATGATGCTCTCTTATCTAAACTAGTCAACATGAATACAAAATATGCAAGCCAATATTATATCCACAGGTAGGCAAGTCTTGCAATATTATCGACTCTTCTACCCAAAGTCTATGGGAGTGAGTGACCTTCTTAGTTTGCATGAGATTCCTATGAACTGTATTAATCATAGATATGTAGCTTTTAAATAATCTGACGACAACAATTCACATGGATAAAAAAAAAATTATATAAAAATTTAAACTTGAGAAAAAATCATATTGCAAACACACCTATATCAACAAACTAGAATATGATTCTGTTTACCACTACCTTTTTAGCTAACTTTTCAGTTCAATAATATTTTTTCTATAAAAAAGCTCGTTACGTGAACGCGTAACTTTTCAAATTTTCAGCTAGCTGGTTTGACAAGTTAATTTTATTACCTTGTTGAAATACAAATTACATAACCTACTACATTTTCAGTTAATTTTGATAAAGAATATCTATGGACGAATTTACTCTTCAATTTGCATTTCTTGACCTACGAGAGATTCAAAATCAAAGAGTTCAAAATTATTTTCAGAAGTAGAATTAGTAAAAAGAGGATATAAAACAAAAAAGAAAAAAAATCCAAACTGTTAAAAGAATAATAGTTTCACGAAAAAGTAAAATATAAACACAGAGAACAGAGAGTGGGAGAGAGAAAGAGAAGAAGAGAGAGATACTTTGAGAGGGAAGAAGGGTTTCATTTCATCACAAAACTACTCACTACTCCTACTTCACATAGCACAATCTCGTCGCCGCTTCTATCAAATTTCTCCAATTAACAACCACATCAGTCAATCATCTGCAATAATCCGACTGCCTTTTACTGTACTATTCAATTCACTCATAGACAGATAATAGACACACGGACTCCCAATTATTCGTATTTTGGGTAATACAGAAAGGTGAGGTGAATTGATTGTGGAAGGGAAGGCAAGGGGTGTGGTTTAGGGGTTAGATCTACGTAGGAGGAGGATGAGTTCCGGCAGGGTAACCGGCGGCGGGATTCCGGCCGTTTCCAAGAAGATGGTTCAGAGCTTGAAGGAGATTGTGAGCTGTTCTGAAGCTGAGATCTATGCTGCGCTTAAGGAGTGTAATATGGACCCTAATGAAGCTGTTAATCGCCTATTGTCTCAGGGTACTTGTTTTGGGGCTTAATTTGTTGAATGGTTGGTTTTATTTGTTTTCGGGTTTTTGTGCGCTTAGTTTCGGTTTGAAATGGGAATTAGTTGAATGGGTTTTGAAGATGTTTTGAAAAGATTGAAGCTTTTCGGGTTTTTGTGCGCTTAGTTTTGGTTTAAAATGGGAATTAATTGAATGGGATGATTGAAGCTTTTTTCTTTTGAGGCTCTCTTTTTTATTGTCTTCTTGTTGAATTGCTAGAAGTTGGTTTTTTTTCGCTGGTTTGAGTGTGGAAATGTAAGTAGAGAAATCTATTTTGGAAAAATTAGAGCTTTTTGGAAGGAAAAAAGGTTTACATTGTTTTAATTGAAAGAGGGGACTTGAGCTGCATCTAGCTCGTGTAGTAGTATGATACATTGAGAATGTTTGATTTTGTGCTCTTTTTTTTTTTTTTTTTTTTTTGACAAGTTTGAGTTATTTGGTTTTTGAGCTTCAGCAAGTGAAGTATTGGGGTGTGAAATGGAAATCAAATGAGAGTCTGTTGAAGGAAGGTTCAAAAGATTAGAGCTTTTTGGAAAAAAAATGCTCAAGCTTTTCATTGTGTGGGTAGAATTGTGCGACATTCACTCGTGTAGTAGTATGGTATGATAAAAAGGTCTACTTTTCTTGTTTCAAATCGGATAAGAATAAGTTTGATTGGTGTAATTTTTATTTTTGATCATTTCAAGTAGTATGTCACAATAATTACTTCTATAGAAAGCGATTAAGTTGGTTTACTGGTGGAGGGATATGACTTCAGCCCAGTATTATGATCCACCACTGTTATTCGTTTATGCTTATGTTGATTGTTATGTAATGATCTTGAATAGAAGTCAGATTATCTTATTGACGTGTCATTTACAAGTTAGCTGCATGATTTCTGAGGCTGTTGGTTTATAAAGAAAACAACCCTGTTAAATTCATAGTGTACATAAACCTGGATATTTTTATCATGTCTGATATGATTTATTCTGTGCAGATACCTTCCAAGAGGTGAAGAGAAAAAAGGAGAAGAAAAAAGAGGTGATTATCACTCTGTACATAACGATCGCTCTGAATTTCACGATTGAGTGTTCTTGTCTCTTTATGATTCTTACTTGTATAAGTATCTTACACATTAATTCTTCTGATTCTTACTCATCCAGGGTAAAGATACTACTTCTGATTTTCGGGCTCGTGGTGCTAATCGAAGTGGCAAGAGCAGTGGTGCTGATCGGTTTGTTGGCCGTGGTGGTTCAACACCTTATTATTCTTCTGGTACGTTTAGCTCCGATCTCTATTGTAATGTTGATTCAGTTGAAACACAGATTTGTTTTAATCCTGTCTTTTTCACTTTTCAGCAGACTCTGCACCTCTCCACGGAAGGTCCGCATATAAGAGAGAAAATGGATCCTCTGCTTATACAAGCTCTCTATCTCCAGCCACTGGCATGCCTGTAACTAATAGAGGGGGAGGACCTCCGAGCCTTGGGTATGTTCTGGTTTTAACTCTTCAAGTTAAACTACGATTACATCTGTAACTGAGCCCAGAAATTAGTAAAAGCTGGGAATTTGGTACAATAGGCAATTTTACTTCCCGGGACTATGCCTTAGCTATCCTCCTTTGCTAACCTACCATTTCTTTTTGTTCCTTTCTTTAAAGTCAATATGCTTTTAATGCAATTAAGTATTATGTACCATGTTCAGTTCCTCTGATGCTATACATATGATGATTACTAACAATGCTAGCATATCAGCATTTTCAGTGTCGCAGAACACAAATGAAATGTGCACTTTGTCATACAACTTTTAAAGAACCCAGCTACCATGCAGTGTGCTCCAGATGTTATGTGCTTTCCAGAATGATCTTAATGTGTTACATTTTTCTTTTCTTCACTTAGTTGGAAAAATAGTTACATCAAAGACTGAATTTCTATATTTTAGTTGAATAGAATGTATCTGGGATTGTGTCAGTATTTAACCGAGTTTATTCTCATTTTGTTCTTGATGAATATTATGTTGCAGTGATGGTGCCTCTGCTGAAAACAAAGGGTCAGTGTTAGGTAGCACAGATGGATCTTCTGGCACACAGCAACCGTCTACATATCATTCGGCCTGGGTGGGTGTACCTGGTCAGAAGTCCATGGCGGATATAGTGAAGATGGGCAGACCTCAGAATAAAGCAATTAATGCCGCGAACACATCTCAAAATAAAGCTCAGGGTCCTTCAACAACCGTGCCACAGCAATTTCCTGTCAATGAGGAGTGGCCTTCCATAGAAAAACCTGCAGTTCCAAAAGAGGTTTATGTCCCAGAGAGCACTGTTGAGTCCACAGTACACCCTGAGGCATCTGGTGTTCCTTCTGACAATGTAACTCATGATTCTGAGGATGAAGAGGATCAAGAAACAGACGATGACTTTGAAAATTCTGGAGCAGATGATGTGGAATCTATCTCTGATTCTACCAGAATGAATGCAAATGATGATTCAAGAGAAACATCAGCATACGAAAATGACTTGTATAAGAACATGGATTCTTACCAACCTCAAGCTCATGATTTTGAGCGCCATGAAGGCAAGTGTTATTCATGTTTTCTTAGTACACATTGAAAATATGCATGAAATGTTATTTTCCAGTATTAAGTACGGCATATGTGAAGCTCTAGGAAGCACTGTTTCTCTAGTCTGTCTCCCTTTTTGTTGTCTGTAGCTGACATATATATAACGGGAGCTAACCAATCAAGTTCAGCAATGAAGAAGTTAATTAAATTATCATATGAGCTTCCTATGCGCTCATAACTACCTCAAAAGTTTACTTTACATATGAATGAGTTTATATACCTCAAATGTTCTAGTAGATGTTGCTTTAATTTGAATAGAGATTGCTTGGAAAATATTGCGTCTATGATATCTTTGTGATTTTATTCTGGTCTAGTTCGTTTAGTTTAATTTAAGTCTGGTCTATATGATAATGGCTACTTGACCTATGGTGTTTGACATGATGTGACACAGATGAAGAAGTTGGTGTTTCACTCACTTCAGTCGACAGAGACTTGCAACGATTACGAGTTGATAAAGATGATGATGAGTCTCCATCCGGTGGACATGTACCTTCTGTAGTGATCCCTGATCATTTACAAGTTCAGTCAGCGGACTGCTCACACTTGAGTTTCGGTAGTTTTGGATCTGTTATGAATGTTGCACGTCCTTCTGGATCAATCTCATCTGTACCTGCAAAAACTAACTTGGAAGAGAGTAACAGGGAAGCTGACGTTTCATCTATGGGGCATCCAGACACTAGGTACAAAACTTGATCATTTTTCCTGTTTTGTCATGCTTCCAATTTTCTCATGGTCACCAGTTGAGACAATGTTTACTGAGGAGATCCTGTGTTTGACTCGTGTTGCAGAAATGCCGAATATTATGTCGACGACTCCCATAGAAATGTTTCTGAAGGTAATCTATTCCACAGAAGTGGTGCTAAAGTTGGGGCATATGACACATCTTCTGCTTTACAAACAGGAGAGCTAAAGCCTGAGAATGCTGAGGTGTCTCATGGTGATCAATATTCTTTCCCCTCTTCCAACCCCGGTTATTCCTTCGACAATGCGCAACAATTGAATCCGTCTTACAGTCAGACGAACTCAGAGATGCAAAATCTTGCTCAATTTTCAAATGTCATGGTAAAATATTTGCTCCATTATTTTGAATTCCAAGTATAGTTTCTGCTTTGCATTTTAACTAATATGATTCTAGATCCTTAAGTTTTTGGAATGTCACAAGTTGGATGTACTTTGCTAGCCCGTATTAATGTTCAAGCTGCTAGTTGGGCTGAGAACAAAATTCAATCGGAGATATGATGGTGGGTGGGGAAATGTAACTAAGTACTCCAGTACAATTGATTGCAGTTCCGATTTTACATATTCTTGACTGTCTTATGTTTGTCTTTTCAAGCTTTTTTTTTTTTTTTTGCATCTCTTTTGTTTTTGCAAACGTGTTTACCTTTGTACTATTTCTGATTGAGATATGATGGATTGTGAACAGCAGTCATATCCCAACTCTCTGCCGAGTGCATTGTTGGCGGCTAATGTCCACCCTGGTAGTGAATCTGAACCGCAGTACTCTCCATTTCCTGTTTCACAATCAATGGCTGCAAAATATGGAAATTCTGTTGCCAACGTAGGTGGTTCTACAATTTCTATGTCGGAGGTACTACTGGGCTGAAAATGCTCATTTTTAATTTATTTTTAACATGATTTCCACATTCCGTGCTTTATATACCCATGTGGGCTGTAATATGCATTGAATCATATAACGGTATGGCTTGGAGCAACCTATGTTACTCTGTTAAACTGTAGTCATGGTTAGAGGCTGCTTTAAAATTTACCACCTCCCTGCATACACTGAGTCTAAACTTAGTGCATGGGGTTTGACATTCAAACAAGAAAGTATCTGCATTGCTGAGTGTATAACAATGGTATCCGAAAACCTGGGAAATTTTCATGTTTTACCAGTAGTTACATTTGTATGTCTAGTGGTGCATATAACGACCAAATCTTTTTTTTCCTAGCATGTTGGCTCGTGTTGCATATAATTATCTATATATTGTTTACAACTTGACTAATGTCTTGTAAATTTGCTGTATACTTCAGGGTCAGGGTATGAAGACTCAAAATTTTGCATCCACCCAACCTGCCCAGCAGAACCCGTCAGGGGCAAATGTTGCAACAGGACCTCCTTTGCCTCAACATCTGGCCTTACATCCATACTCACAGGCAGCTCTGCCGTTGGGCCACCCATATGCAAACATGATTGGCTATCCTTTCTTGCCTCCTCAGAGTTATACATATATGCCTTCTGCTTTTCAACAAGCATTTGCTGGTAACAGCACGTACCATCAATCTCTCGCAGCTCTCCCTCAGTATAAAAGCAGTGGTTCTGTCAGCACCATGCCTCAGTCCGCTTCTATTGCTTCCGGATTTGGTGCCTTCGGAAATAACACCACTATCCCGGGAAGTTTCTCGATGAATCCACCTGCTGCAGCCCCGACAGGCTCAACTTTGAGTTATGATGATGTTTTGAGTTCTCAGTACAAGGAAAACAACAGTCACTTGATGTCACTTCAGCAGCAGGTATTTTGCTTTCAATATGCACATAAAATTGATTGGTGATCCAGTGTGTCCTAATATAGTAATGTGTAATGTAAGTGGGAACAATATAAATGTTTTGAGATCATTCCAAAACGCGTTAGAAGCTTTTGGAAATGCAAAAGCTTTAAGAAAAACAAGTTTCTGGACTTTCTAATAATACACTTGAGAAAATTACCTCATTCATTGAATGATTAATCTTTTTGAGATTTGCATTCTAGACTTTCAGATTTTAATCATTGGGCTGTAATTGATCAGCTGCCTCCAGAACATTTGCTATAAGTTATTGGTTCTTGACATTTCCGTAAGAATTAATTTTATTGTGCAACTTCATTCACTGTATGTTAATTTTGTCAGAATGAGAACTCGGCAATGTGGATGCACGGAGCTAACTCGAGAACAATGTCAGCCGTCCCAGCCAGCACATATTACAATTATCAGGCACAACAAAGTCAGCAGCAACCCGGTGGATTCAGGCAAGGCCAGCAGCCAGCTCAGAATTATGGGACTTTAGGGTACCCGAACTTCTACCATTCTCAGGCTGGCATGTCACTCGACCAGGGTCAGAACCAGAGAGACGGTTCACTTGGTGGGTCCCAAGGGCAGCCAAAGCAACAATCCCAGATTTGGCAAAACAGTTACTAATCAAGACATGCTGGTGCTTGTATTTTACATATTTATATCGTTTGATGTAGGATCTTGAGTACTAATTTCGTCCTTTGTTTTCCACTTATGTTTCCGGATTTACCTCCACTCCTCTCAGAGAGGTTTGTACTATTTAGCAACCTGAATGTTGAAACATCTAACCCTGTTTACTGGAGTTACTGTCAGTTGAAGCAATATGAAATCTCTGTCAATATTGTGTGCATGTACTCCAAGAACTTACATTTGGTTATGAATTTTGTACGGGGTAATTCTAATTTAGGTTCAAACTAATTGGTCGGATTACTCAGGATATCTAATGTTGGTATTCAACTTGATACGTACCCTCTTGACGACTTGACCTCTTCAATATTGTCTGATAATAGCGTTAAACTGACCCTGTGGTGCAAGTAAGAACTCTAGGGTACCTATACAGTCGACTCTCTTACCGATATAGAAAGACTGGTTAGATAACAACTGTTAAAATTGTAACATAAATTCAAAGTATAACAATAATAAAAAAAAACAAAAAAATTACACAAATCTAAATTACACAAATATTTTAATTTTTTTCCAATTTGTTACTCAAGTGAATATTAAGTAGATAAGAATAACGGTTGTTGGATTAAATGGTAAGGAAATTGAAATCACTTAAGCAAGGCCTCGGGTACGAACTTTGTAGATATAAAAATATTGTTGGGAGAGCTGTCCCTTAAAAAATATACGACAATGCTCGTTGATTAGTCGTACATAGCGGATATCAAATAAATTTAAAAAATATTAAATTGATAAGGGATGTTAACGGTTTAACTCACCAAAACTCCTTCCGTATCTTCATTGTACCAAATTAGTGTAATGTCACGGGATAAAATTTTAAAGAAGTTTGTGTTCTCTTCAACTGAGATTTAATAAACTAGTCTGAATTAAAATGAAATAAAGTATTAATAATAACTGAGTCGAGCTGAACTAAACTATACGACTTAACTAAACTAATTTTTGGATTGAGGAACACAGCCTAAGTCCACCACAATAATCCAAAGTAAAGTTCTCGAATCAAGTGCTCCACCGAAAAGCTTCTCGGAGAGTTCACTTTTTCTCTCGCAACAGCTCAGAAATCACCGGTAAATTCTCAATTCTCTCTACTTCTCAATTCCATTTCAGCTTTCTTTCAATGAAAATCCGAACACGTATGTCTGTGTTATGCATTACTTGCTACCGAATTTGGTCAGTTCGAATCTGATTACACTTGTAGCTGAAAGCTAATGAACAAATTCGTTTTTCAATTTATACCAGGGCTTTAATTTCTGTTCATAATTTGGTGAGTTATAATGATTTCACTTTATACTCTGCTCCTATTTGGTTATGTGCACGGAGATTAGTAAAACGTGAGATAGTTATAGAACTTATTTGGTTTACGATTACATTTGTTATAATAATGATATTATTTGGTTGTTTATTTAGTTTAACTAAACAAACCACATTTTTGTAAATAGAAGTATGTTTGAGAGATGAGATTTTTTATTCCTTGATAGAGCATGTTCTAGCTTTGAGATAGAAAATTTAGTATTATCTTCAGGACCAAACTAGTTGCAATTTAATATCATGCTCTATATTGGCAATTGGATATTGATTATTGCTTTGTAGAAGCATTCTAATAATGATGTATAGCTTCTAGTAAATACAAGAAAATCAATTGCTAACACAGTGAAACAGTGCACATTCAGTTGCCAATGGGGTTCTCTTTAATTATGTTCTAACGACTCGGGGAGATACATGTCCCATTTTGAATGCATATGAACTACAACATGAGTGGATCTGTTGAGGAATGTTCATCCCATAACAATAGAACGAAGGAACCTGAAATGCAGAGAGCTAACTGTAATAAAGACATCCTACCTGGAAGTCAACTTTGGACAGATGGACTTATTTGTGCTTTCGAATTCATCCGGGGTCGTAAGAAATCTGTCGCCGCAAAACCATATTTGAAGCCAATTCCTCATGTTGATGATCTTAATTCCAATAATCATTTGTACTCCGATGGTGGCATCCAACCAACTACTCATACTTTGCATGGAAACAATTGTTCTGAATTCATATCCCCACATGAATCGGATTATCAGCGAGAAATTCCATTGCGCATGGATGGACCGAACTCTCCATTACACAGTTTTCATACCGTTGATGGGTGTGAAGGTAGCCGTTGGGTTCCGATAGGTTGGTCTAGAGTTTCGGAATTAGTCCAAAAAGTGCAAGTCGGTGAAGGATGGTCTAATCAGGTTTTAAATGTTATGGATGAAGAGGATGATATCACTGTAGCTGATTTAGCTGCACCATATTGGGAGCGTCCAGCTGGGCCCACATGGTGGTGCCATCTCACTGCAGGTCATCCTACAGTAGAAGCATGGCTCAATTCTGCAAAGTGGTTGCATCCTGCAATTAGTACTGCTTTAAGAGATGAAAGCAGGCTAATAAGTGATCGGATGAAACATCTTCTTTATGAGGTTGTCCACTCTTAATCTATCTATGCTCTCAATGAATTCTTATGAATGAAGTTCGTTTAATTTGTTTTACTACATGTTTTCGAAAGAAAAAAAACAATTTGATTTGGTCATGTTTTTTTAAAAATAATTCTCAGTTTTTTTCTTATACATTTATATATCTGGCAGTTAGACTGGAGTTACGCTATGATCTATGATCTTATACTTCATGCAGGTACCCGTGAGAGTTTCTGGAGGTGTGCTCTTTGAGCTTCTAGGGCAGTCTGTGGGTGATCCTTATGTACAAGAGGATGATATCCCTGTAGTTGTTCGTTCATGGCAAGCTCAGAACTTTCTTGTAACAGTATTACATGTAAAAGGGCTCGCCCCTAAAATCAATGTTTTGGGCATCACAGAAGTTCAGGTTTATTATTAGTTGATTGTGCTATATTGGTGTGACTATTATGATATTAGATATTTAAAGCTAAAATATATACTTGTGTATTCTTTGCAACTGACATCAATTACATCTTCTACCGGCTAGGAACTACTTCTTGCTGGTGGATACTATACACCAAGGACAGTTCATGAAGTCATAGCACATTTGGCTAGCCGCTTATCTCGGTGGGATGACAGGTGAGAGTTGCAATTTATTTTGGTATATTTTTTACTTTTTCTTTAATGGTTAATTGCATAGGAGTATAACTATCAACTAGATGATGAAGTGATATAGTATTCTTTAATGGTTAATTGCGTAGGAGATTATAAACTATTATTTTTTACTTTTTTACTTTTACTGATTATGAATGTTATTAAGTATACATAAAACTATATAAAATGACAATGACACATGAAGGATTGCGGTTGCGGGATAGTTTTCTTCCCTTTACCAAAAATCTTATGCATTTCCAAAGTAGATAGAGTATCTGTGGAGACGGTGTAATGCATCATTTCAGATTCTGAAGTTTATTAGTTGATTATCTGGCTACCGTATAATATGCCACAAAAAGGGGTTGCATACTTGCATTTAATAGTTTATGCTTGATATTTAGAGGTTTGGCTTCTATTTATTTGAATTTCCTCAAACTTAAGGTTATTTCGCAAGTCCATATTTGGAGCGGCAGATGAAATAGAAGTCAAGTTCATGAACAGGTACCTTCTGCTGCTACCTTCATAATATGTTCCCTCTGCCAATCCCTCACCCATTTATGCTAATATATCAATAGGAGAAACCACGAGGATTTACATCTTTTTGGTGTGATACTAAATCAAGATATACAAAGGTTATCAAGACAGGTATATATACATATATTTCTTCTCATACAAAGTTTATATGTAGAGTTTATTATGATAGTCATGGAGAAATATTATACCCATTATTTACTTATGTTTATTTTTCGTCTGCTCCTTAAAGGTTATCAGAGTGAAATGGTCACTCCATGCAAGAGAAGAGATCATATTTGAACTTCTCCAACTTTTGAGGGGAAATTTTACGAGAGCTTTATTGGATGGAATTAGAAAAAGTACAAGAGAAATGATTGAAGAGCAAGAAGCTGTTCGTGGCCGCTTATTCACTATCCAAGACGTGATGCAGAGCACTGTACGAGCATGGTTACAGGTTCGTATCACCTCTATGACATGGGACGTCAAAATTATAGTCAGCTTTAGTGCTCTATGTATTTCACATTAAAAATGTTCTATAAATTACAGGACAGGAGCCTTGCAGTTACTCACAATTTAGCCGTTTTTGGAGGATGTGGACTTGTTCTTTCCATAATCACTGGACTGTTTGGTATCAATGTAGATGGTATCCCTGGTTCACAAAATACACCATATGCCTTTGCCCTGTTTTCTGGACTTCTCTTTTTCATAGGCATGGTACTAATTGTTGTCGGCTTGATTTATCTCGGTTTGACAAAACCTGTCAGAGACGAACAAGTTGAGGTTAGGAAGTTGGAACTGGATGAATTGGTCAAGATGTTTCAGCATGAGGCTGAAACTCATGCACAAGTACGCAAACGTATCCCTCGGAATAATTTGCCCCCAACAACTGGTGACAAGTTCGATGAAGATGCCTACGTCCTGATAGGTTAATCATGGGTCTAGATACAACTATGATATTTATGTTTCTGGACTAACATGCAACTCAATACTTTGTTAGATTGTTAAATGAGTTGATTTGCTAACCTGTTGGTATGAGTTAATCTGTTACCTGTTTCCTCTCAAAAACATGGTTATGTGACTTATGTCAAATAGTTTTTGCTGTCCTTGGGTTACTGAACAGGCCCAGAGGTTTAGGGTTACGTCGCTACGTGGTCGGTGCATCATTTGAAATCTTGGAGTGTAAGTAATACTTTACATTCAAATCTCAATAAATCTCGTGTCAATTTAAACCTTGGAGTTATACTTTTATCTCAAACTTGTTAAAGTTGCCTTGTTGTCATTTTCATTTTTCTTAATGAGTCGAGGCTCGATTTTTTTATATATAAATATAATGCCTTGTTGTCAATTGTCATGGAATGAAATTCAGTTTTGCTTAATGAGATTTCCGTAACCCGAACTGTGCAGCAGTAGACTAGTCAAGTTTCAGTACTGGCGGTAGGTATGAGGATAGTACTTCAGTTTGTAACAAGGCTTGGATAGTTGTTAATAGGTTCAACAATACAAATCAACCCTATTCAAGTCAACTATCTCCAAACTAACAAATAAATAAACGCAAGAAGATAGCTAAACACACAACACAAAAAAATTTACGAAGATAGCTAAACACACAACACAAAAAAATTTATGAAGATAGCTAAACACACAACACAAGAAAATTTACGTGGTTCAGTAATTGACTACGTCCATAAAATATCAATATTTTTATTAACCAAGAACAAAAACGTAGTGTACAAGGAATCGATTTAAACTACCAAGTTGTCGAGCTTCGTTCTTTCTTCCTCATTGTGCTTCTCTCTAGAAATCTCAATGTATTTGTATATGTTTTCTCATGATTTATTCTAGTACCTACATGTGTATATATACTAGAGGAAATCAACATATATTCTTTTCCTAATCACAAAATAATCTTATTCTAACTAGAAAATGAAACTTTGTCTTCAAGCAAAAGAATCTCAGTTAGATTCGACTTCTAATTGTCTCATGTGTCTTCAGTGTTATCATCATACCACACAGTTTTAGTGTTTCCAGTGTTATATCCAAGTGTCTTCAGTACACTCTAACACAACACATCGTTTGTCCTTATTCCAGTGTATCTAGTATACCATGTTCCATTACTTCCTTTAATATTAAGCTAACCGGCTTCACAATTCTCTACCAAAGCTTCATATCAATGTAATCACAGTACACCACACCATTCATGTGTTGATATAAGCACTGCAACTTCTTCTTTCAGGTAGTTCCACCTCAGACTCAACTTTGTCAACTTCGAATTGAACTTTGGTTTCTATTACATATCCCGTAAGTCTCCACCCGAACATGTATGCAGATTTCTTTTCCGATTTCAACATATCATCCATGCTCCACCGCTTTCCCAAATCACCCTCCAGTGTATCCATGTCTCTTTTTATATCATTCCACGACGATTGAACACATCATCTTTATTGATAGTTCTTTCTTTGTCCTCAAGAAATTGTTCCTTCACTTTCGAATGTCTTCCGTCGCTTTTCAGGATACCATACCAATCGGATACACACACTGTCACCTGGAAAATTGTCTTCCGGATCCAACGGGCCTGACCACGCGGCACGCGCGGATTGGAGCCCAGACGCGCCCACACTCTCCAGAACACCGGCACAACGCATTTTGTCCCAGGCGCGTGAATCTCACTTGCAAGCCTCTCCGCATGTATTCCATGCGCGATTCTGGTCTGTATATTCGTCCGTTTCGCATGATTATTGCACCCTTTCGATCCAAAACAACTTCTATTGAATTCACCATAGAACATGGATAATTCAGCTCGATGTTTGCCTTGCTTCGAATCTCATGCCTCTCCGCCTAATTGTTCAATTCAGGTTCCTCCTGATCATGTATGTCAGAATTTTCCGGAGATCAAGCATGTGGTGTTGGCAGTACACCATGATCTGCTAAACTAGTGTTATCACCACACCGGAGTTTTTTCGATCCATCTTCAGTGTATCTGGCACACCTTCTTCGATAGGCTCCACCTGACTGAGTGTTCTCCTAACATTGTCAGTATTCTTCTGTAAAGGCATCACATCTTCATAGAATGTCACGTCCCTGTTGATGATGCATTTATTCACCCATGGTTCTAAACACCAGAGATTGTATCCCTTAACTCCCTTTGGATAACCAAGAAACAAGCACTTTAATGCTTTAGCCTACAATTTGTCTTGTTTAACATGAACATAAGCTAGGCATCCAAATACCTTGAGGTATGAGTATTCTGAATGAGATCCTTTCCAAACTTCTTTAGGAGTTTTAAAACCAATAGCTGATGATGATCATAAGTTAATAAGATGGACTGCGCCTATCTCTAAAAGCTCTTTGACAAACCTGATCCAAGAAGCATGTACCTCACTCTCTCTAGGATAGTTCTATTCATCCTTTCAACTACTCCATTCTACTGTGGATTACCAGGAACTGACTTGTGTCTCAAGATGCCCTTCTTAGCACAAAAGGAATTGAATTCATTGGACAAGAATTCCAACCCATTATTAGTTATAATCACCTTGAGCCACTTGTTTGTTTGATTCTCCATCTCCATAAGTCATTCCTTGATTTTCATGAAACAGTCATTCTTAGACTTCAATATAAACACCCACCCCTTCCGTGACATATCATCAATGATGGGCATAAAGTACCTTCCTCCACTCCTAGTGGTAGTTCTTACCGGTCCCCATAAGTATCATGCACATACTCAAGTATGCTCTGTGTGGTGTGTTTTCCAACTCCATAATTGTTCTTCTTGCACCTTCCCCAACACACAGAGTTCACAAAGTTTCATCTTATGTATTTTGTCTCCACCTAAGAGTCCCTTCTTAGATAAATTCATAAGACCTTTCTCTCCAACATATGCTAGTCTTCTATGCCATAGAACGGTGTTGTCAGAACACTGCAGGGTGTTCCCAGGACAATGTACGATGTCAGCTTCTCCAGTGACAACTTCCCTTGTAGATAATACAATTCCCTCCTT